>JARKHS020012577.1:112500-179283 GCA_030143305.2 Amblyomma americanum | reverse complement strand
ACGAGTAGCAACGAAAAACAAAAACACGGGAAACAAAAAAAAAACGGGAAAATTCCAGTGCAGGGCTACGGACACGAGAGAAGCAAGCATCTTATGCAGTACGAGTATTACTAGGAAAGATCCGGGTCACGAAAAAAGAAAAAGAAAATAAGTTGCAACTAACTTTTCTTTGGTATTATTTTTTCGCCCTTCGCATTACCTCCAGTCCTAGGAGCAAGGCTCCAAAAACTCGAATCTAAAGTGGCTAAACTCGAAGCACGGACGCGTGCGAGAGACCGTATACAGGATTCAAAAGAGGACCGGACTCAAAGGACTGAGAAAAGAGGATTGGCTGAATAAAAAAAAAGGATAGGGAGGGGGGGGGGGGGGGGGGGGAGGAACAGAGGGAACAGTCGATGCGATGCGACTTGCAGACCTACGATGAATAGATCCGCCGCTCGCAACGCTAAGCGCGCCAACGTGGCACGGGAATCCATCCCGCAGATCCTGCAGCAGAATGCCGAGCTCCACTCTGGATCCCCGCTGAGACAGAGAGCCAGCCAGCTGGAGACGCAGAGGCGGCCGTTCAGGTATAACGCTTGGACGCTCCTCAATGCGACGGACTCCCTCGCATCGTTCGTTCTTTGTTTGTCGGGCTCAGCCCAGGGGGCGCTGCACACAGGGACGCGTTTCGCCACACTCCCTTCGCTCGGCGAGACTCCGGTTTTTCAGCCGCCTTGAGAACGAATCAGGCGCGAAAACCGGGGACGGCTTCGAGACACCAATCTCTTCGGAGAGCTGCTCGCTGCTACTGCTTCTGCCTCCTCAGCGTATATCCCCCTGATTTATTATTTTGTCATCCGCTTATTTTCTAACCTAACGTTAATTTCTTCCTGTCTGGCACTTTCTCTCCCTCTAAGGCGTCCCCCCCCCCCCCCCCCCCCCCACACACACACTCTCATCCCCTTCAATCCTCCCACCACTACTACCGGCGCGCTAGAAGCTTTCAAGTTCGTTACATACACAACAATTGAATAGCGCAAACCACGCTGAAACTATACGGCTGGCTGCAGCTCACCAGTGGCAGTTTGCATAAAACTACGACTTTTAATAAGAGAGTAATTACTCATTGGCATCCACCCAAGTGCAGCTTTCTCAGACACTTCGCAGTTGAAAAAAAAATTCGTCCTTGTCCGGGGTTCGAACCCGGGACCACCGCTTCACCGGAGCAGTCGCTGTACCAACTATGGTAGGGCGAGGGCGAATTGATCAATAACTCGAAGTGGGAACAGTGTTGGTCAAATGTTCAGGGGAATGCCCCAAGGTGGAGAATATTTGTAATAAGGGAGTAATTACTCATTGGCATCCACCACAAATCTACTCCACCTTGGGGGATTCCCCTAAACATTTGAACATAACTATGCCTTCTTCATATTAGTGTTTACTTAGGAAGGCTTGTCAAGTCCAGCTTTCTTGGACAAAAATCTCCAACCTGTCACTAATGCCGAAGCAGCAGAGCTTAGTTTAAACACACTTACGAAACTTGCCAAAACAAACCGATATCTCCATTTCAAGAGATAGAATCACAGGGGAGATGGGAGCCTGCTCAGCGCAGCTCACAAGCGGAGCTACAGCTTCGCGTCGTGGGCTGGGCCTTGAAGGTCGCCGGGGCCGAACAGTGCCCGATCATCTAGAGCAGCCCTAGGGCCCGTCGCCATCCTGCTCATCCCCCTCCCCATTCATCCACGCTCACCTGATCCACTGAAGTGGGTCTAATATTAAAGTGGTTATCAGCAAACCAACCAATGGCTAAAGTGCAACAGCAGTGAAAAAAAATCTAATTAGGCGGGCTTACACCTAAGACTACAAAGCGCAGCATTCTATCCGCTTTGAAATCTGCTTGAGGTAGCGGTAGCAAAAAGAAAAACAAATATCATACTTCTGACTGCTAAATCCTACCACCGATACCGCGTAGTGCTTGGAGCATGTCCTTCAACATTCGCCTAGGTCCGTTCTAATGTGAGACGTTTTTTTTAAAAATTCGGCACATCCCACGGGTGCAGCCGTGCAGAGCTGTGAACAAATACTAATGTGATAAAAATAAAAAAGGGCTGTAAAAGCGAAGCGGCTGTGAGAGCAGCACAGATATGACGAACACGTGAAAAGGAGCCGTGGGACGCTTGCAAACAGTCACTCGCATTGGAATCAGGAGAAGGCTGCTTTTCAAAAGGCATTAGCCAACAAGCCAGCCGCAGCCTGCCGGGCCGGCTATTCAGAACACCGGACACCATGACCCCCTCCCCTCCCCCTCCCCGTCATCAGCTCTCGTTTCTCAGTTCGGCCCTAATTTTAAATTATTAATAGCGCGTGCCCACAGCGCTGACTACGCACAGGCCTTCTTCCCGTGCTCCGAAAAAAGCCCCCGGAGTCCTACAAACATGCCGCAGCCGTGGTGCGTTTCAAATCGACACACGCTTGAAATGGAAGCTAAAAAAAAACATCACAGACAAAAAAATAAAACGGGTATGAAGGTGGAGGGAGGTATTAGATGAGGTTGCGTTGGGCGCTAGCTCCGTGTATAATAAATGAACCCCCGCCTCGAATTCCATTCAAAGCGTTCTCGACCGGAAAAACTATTGGCGCGAAGGCGCTTCCGTTCGCCAAAGGACGATAATCCGCGCGACGACACTCGGTGTCGCTAGCGTCGACTTTGCGGATGAGTCATCGCCAACGTTGGAAGAAAGCAAATAAAGCGAAAAGATAGGGAACGAAAAACGGACGACGCTGCTGCATGATGAAAGGGAGAGTGCCCCCCTGCGTCTAATTGACAAGGCGTGAACTTTCTGCGACCCCAGGAAAAAAAAAGAAGAGATTCTCCGTTGTTTGGCTCCGCGCGCGTGGCTCGCGAAATGTATACGCGATTGGGCCGGTATTAACTTGGCCTTAGCGTTATTTTTAATTTATCTCCAGTGGCAAATGTCAACGCTTGCTCGGAGCGAAAGGAAGAAGTTCGCATGCATTCAATCAATGAAGTCTTGAAGTGAAGCGGGCGTACAACTGTCGTGCACATTTGAACACGAAGAGCATCTACGGCCAAAGAGCGCCATGGCACAAGGTATTTTCCATTTCTCAAGGTGGGGTCAAAGACCCATTTCCCACGCATTTCACCCTAAATAAGCCGAGCACCAGACCAGGGGAAAGCTTGTACCCATTGTATCACCGGTGGGTACCGGGCGGCACTGGGGATCGAACCCCGCACCTCCCGCATGCGAGGCGGATGCTCAACCACTTGGCCACCGCTGCGGTGAAACACGAATGGGTTAGAAGATACTGACATGCAACTTGTGTTCGATGCGGATCGAACACATGTTGCAATGCAACGTATTTCGTTGCGTGCGGTCCACCGCTGATTAGCAAGGGTCTACGCCCATGTCACTATACATGGTTTGCATGTGACGTCACGTCCGGCGGCGCGCGCTGCGGCGGACATGTTGGTGCAGTCTGTGCGGAGTCGGTGGAGTGCGGGTCGCACGCGTTTCCTCGGTAGTGGTAACACGTGCAATTTTGTTGCCTTTTGTGTGGCATTCCGCCGCTTCTCAGTAAGCAGCCTTTAGACGCTACCTACCGCTTAGATCTTACGGGGTCGGAGCGCGTTCGGTATGCGGAAAAAGTGCGTCTCTGCGATAATATCGACCCGTTCATGCTGCGGCCGGGAACGGACACAAGCGATGTCGACATATTTCCAGAGATTTGTTACGGTGACATCGTCAATTACCTTGTTTTTTCTGCAAGCTTTCTGACCCTTGAAGAAATGAAGGCGTTTAAGTCCACCGAGGCGCATAATTATTTCACTAGCGGCTGGGTGAAGGGACTGTCGGCAAAACAGCTGCAAGGGGACAAGGTGCTTCTACTTGGAGAGGTAAGCCGCAGGGCATTGATCTTTGTAAGGATTAGAGTAAAAAAATAACGGTTATTAAATCCACAAGTGACTGAGTGTAAGCAATCACTCAGTAAAGTTTTAAAAAGAACTGTTTACAAACTGTCAGGCTAGTGATTCATTTCTTCATATGTACTGAACCTGGACGACTTCAGATTAAATCCCGAGTTATTCTATTTTTATGGGCATATGAAAGGAACCGTTGCTGGTTTATCTTAGTTTGGAAACCCAACAAGTTATCGCGCAAAAAAGAAACGGTCACGAGTGAAGAGATTGTTATCGCTCGCTACAGATTTGCCGACCAACAATTTAGGTGTCGCCTATCGCGTCGCGCAGTTTTTATGGCCCGCCTTAACTGATCAAGCCATCGCTGTTGCCGTTTTCGACGGTCCGGTAGCGCGAAAAGATCGACAGTGACGTGTGCCTTCGCAGAGATGTGTCCAATGTTAATTTGGATTCGTATCCTCCACTGTTGCCGACTCCTCAGCCTGACACTCCGCTTGAGCCGCGCGTTTCTGGGTCCGTCGTCTTGCCGCGCAAGTGTGGCGACCGGGATCACCATGTTTTGCGCTGTAGCCGAGCAAAAGCGTAGGGGCCCAGTCCGGGTCCGTCTCCTCCCACAGTTTTGATGGTCTGCCTACAAAATGCAAGAAAAATTTGTTTAAAATGAGATTTTCCGCTATGCTTGTACGTCATGCGCCTAAATAAACATTGTGCATATGCAACGGACTTACCTTTTACGAAGTGGGCGCCGCAAACACGTATGGCCGTCCTTTCGGTGTTGAGATCGGCACGTTTTATACGAGCCAGCCACACCTCCCGTCGCTTCGCGCATAAAGCTTTCGTACGGTCACCTTGATGCTCGATGACCTTTGGAAGACGAAAAAAAGTCTGTTTGTTGATTTCGCCCAACAAGTGCGGTTGGAGCATCCAACAACAGCGCAGATAACCATCGCAACGCCGTCGAAGTACACCGTACGCGCGAATTGCATCAAGTGCACCACGGCCGCTGCGACTGCACCAACATGGCGGAACAGTATCCCAGGGTTCCCAGCTACGACGTCAGTGCAAGCCATGTATAGGCGCGTACCCTTACAAAGATTTCTTAAGACAGTGTATAGACTGTCCGTAGATTCAGTCTATAAAGTCTACAGACTGTCTATGGACAAATGCTAGAGAATAGTTTATAGGCAATACAAATCATATACACAGTCCACAGACAATCTATGGATTTGTGGCAACATACTTTTAGTACACTTCTGTCTCTGGACAGTATATATAGACTATGAATAGACAAATATAAAGATCTATAGGAAGGCAATAGACTCTATAAAGAGTCTATATACTATCTGTAGACCGTTTTCATAAATGAATTATACGCAACCGCAACGCAGCTACGACTCGGGCAGGACACATCTGCCCACCTTCGCTCGGAACAGGCACATCCCGACGCCTGTGCACCAAAATGGCCGCATGCGTGAAGGTCGTGGCAGTCCGAGCGAGATGCGGTTTTTGCAATACGCGCGCCGAATGCGCAGCTCGCTAGTTCAGAAAAACAGGCAGGAAAGAAAGAAAGAAAAACAACGAAAGAAGAAACCGCAGGAGAAAGACGAGATGACCGAACGTGATGGGAATGCGGCAAACGCTTGCAGCCACGCAGCGCGTCGAACCCGCCGGCGGCGTCCCACTGTTTATCCCATCAGGAGAAAGGCCCAGCTGCGTGGCTATAGTTTCGCCGAAAGACGTGCCCGCGGCGGCGAGATAGCCGCAAGCACAGGCGGGCACGTGCGTGGTGCAAGCGCGTGCGCACAGGCGTTTGCGCGAGCACGTTTCGCGTCGCAGCCTGCAGCAAAGCAGTCGTAGTCAGCGCGCGGAAAACAACGCGAGTCATAGCAGCACGCGCTGGAGAACTCTGCTCCGCGCCGCACGTCGTCGGTGCAAAGCGCGCGCCGGACACGCCACCGGCCCACTCTTCTCGCCTCACGCGAACTCCCTGGTCGCTCGCTCTAAGCGGGCCTGGGGTTTAAAACTCGGCACTGGGAAAACGCAGCGTGCGGACGAGATGCCACGTGTTCAGTGTGTGATTGTATACGTCTGTAGACTAAGCCCGTTAACTAAGCTCGTTCTGCATGCGAGCGACTTTCTGTAGACCTTTTATAGAATCTATTGATTTCCTATAGGTACTTTCTTACGACTGTTCATAATCTATAGACAGTCTATAGACAAAAGTACTAAAAGTGTATGACCATAAATCTATAGATGATCTATAAACTGTCTATAGGATTTGTGTTGTCTATAGACTAGTCTACAGGATTTATCTATATAAAATCTATAGACTTTATGGAAAAAAGTCTATGGACAGCCTGTAGACTGTCCAATTTTTTTTTTATGGGAAGTAAACGTAGGTGTATGTACAGTGGAGCCTCACTATTTCGAATTCGCTTAATCTGAACCTCCGGTTTACTCGAACCGACTCTTGGGTCCAGTCAACGTCAGGTAAGTTAATACCGTTGAAACGCTTGGGAATTGGGTCTTCGACCCCACCTTGAGTAGTCGAAAACACCTTGTGCCATGGTGCTCTTTGGCCACAGGTGCCCTTGCGCCATAAAAATCCACAATCATCAGGTAAGTTAACAGCCTCAACTTGACTTCCACGTAATTAGATCGAATTACTGGTTTCTTTCGAGTCTTAATTGTCGCGATTCGCCTGCAGTGGAGTCTCGGTCAAAAGTCGTCAGACCCCACGCTTCGCTGTAGACCCGTGTAGGGGAGCATTTGCGGTAGACCCGAGTATTCAAATCTCTGGAGGGCGAGGAGATTCCTCACCCACTCTTTCCGGAGCTTCCCAGCTTCGCGGTATTTGTAAATGCTTCAGCACCCGGATAAACAACGAAGCGCATGGCCTGGGGACGTCTGGCTGAGATTATACACGTGTGCACCGCCCGTAAACGGGACGCGATGGTTGCTGAAACTAACGTTAAGCAACAACAACGTCTCTCCGGAAGACCTCCGTGGTTTGCAGGCAGCACGTGAGAAGCGCATCGTAGAAGCTGTGTACACAGCAGAAGCTTTTGTTGACGCTTCGCTGTGTACACACGTGGGAGGAGAATGTGCAGTGGCACAGATGGAAAACATTCCTCACAAAAACATGCTGCGCGGGTCTGCCTGTCTTTGCTCGACAGATCTTGCTTGCTTACAGCCTGATGTAAGTGCACATCCGCTCTGCGTAGGGCGTTTTCTCCTTCTCAGCTTGAAAACGCAAACAAAAACTAGCATAGAGCCTTCCTTTCTATGAGTTGGCACACCCAACAGCCCGGACTTAAAGAAGCGCTCTCATTGAACGTAAGGCATCACTAAAATACCGAGTTCTCAGCCGCGTATCATTTCTTTACAGACAGCATAGTACAAGAATTACTTCTCCGATTCTTTCTTATTCTTATGCCGGGCGATATTTTTTTAAGTTTACAACATTTACGTTTAAGAACGTTTAAAGATACGTTGGTGCGGCCTTTGCAATTGGATTATGCACAAGGCGGACATTAAGTACGTCATAAAGCTAAACTACAAGAGAATTAGTTAGCTAAGTTTAACTAATCAACTAAACAATTTATGGTTTCGGGGCACAATATTATATTTCGAAATTGAAAGCCGTCAGCATAGAAGGTAAGCCCACTTTTTAAAATTTTCTCAATCGGAACTATGGTCCGTAATATCGAGCATCAAAAATAGCCTTTCGTAAGCTCGCAGAGTTGGGTTTCCCGCATTACACATTTACAAAATGGCGTCGGTACGCGTGGAGTATCGCTGCGGAGATCACCTTTTATACTTCTACATCATAAAATACACAAACTGCGTCTCTATTTATTGCATTAGAAATGCGAGCGGCACCATTCTGTGAACGTGCAATGCGGGAAAGCCAATTCAACGAGCTTACAAAAGCGTAGTTTTGACGCTTGATATTTCGAACCAAAATGCCGACTTCCAAAATTGATAAACCGGGTCGCTTTTGATGTTGACGGCCTTCAATTCGGCAATATAACCTTGTGCCCCAAACACCAAAAAGTTATAAATTTAATTAGTTATTTCAGTTAATTATTCTGCTTTTAATTGAGCTCTATCTCGTACATGTCTGCCTTGCTGTAGAATCCAATTGCGAAGACCACACCGACGTATCCTTCACCGTATTTAAAACCAAAATCTGTAAATATTAAAGAGAATCGCCCGACATAGAACGAAAAAAAAAAAACTGCTGTCACCAATAGCGAATAAATTAGTTCGGAATAAAGTGTACCTCGTAATATCACGTCCCTGAAAATTAGGGGGACAATTAATTACATTACGTGTTGAGAATGCGACAGCTTTAAAGTTTGAAGTCCGTTCGGCCTGTTTTTCCACTTCCTGCATTGCTGCTCGCCACATACGCTGAAACTGTGCAGCCATCTACATTCCGACACATGCGGCGCTGAATCTGGCTCCATTCCAAACCGATTCGCGGAGCTCTCTAGATACGTCTGCACGCAACCAAACGCATCTGTCAACTTCCTTCGAGCCTGCCACCGCGCTCGGCCATGTCACGTGACCAGCGCATCTGTCAAATGCCAACTGGCCGCGCACTTGCAAACTCGGCCATGTCACGTGGTATCATGACGTCACACACTTCGTCGACCAATCAGCGAATTTGATGGCAGACGACGCCGGATGCTTTCTTAAGACGATGAGGCTTTCAGCGCTATCGCACTAACAGACAAAATAAAGGGATAGTCATAGTACCAGCGACAAGATGCGCTGCTCATGACTACAGTTCTATACCCATACCGGTTACGAAATTCCTACTCAAATCCGGCCATGACGGGTGACCAATTACAGGGGTTAACAGATCGTGGCGTCACCTATGAGCTGGGCAGTCGGCTATCTGTGCCGATCGGTTTTTGAGCAGCGCCGAGCAGTCCGTCAGAACCTCGAAGGTGGCGTGGAAGTCCGCTAACGTTTTGGTCCAAGCTAAGCACCAGATGTTGATGTGCCACCCTGGAAGCCTAGGAGGCGCTCATTGCCATCTACACGGCGTCGGCCAGAGCCACTGAGGTCTCAGACAAAAGTCTCCGCCTGCTTTGCTCCAACCAGCTACTTCTTCCCCCTGAATAAATGCTTATTCCTTCCTTCTTTCCTTCTTTCCTATCAGGAACTTTCGCAACTGGTGCAATCACTATGCAGTCAAGGTCGGCAATATTATGTCCACTGCTTACACTGCATGTTTTTTGCGCTGGGTACGCCAAGGCAAATCGCGCATGGGACCTCCTTTCTTTCTGTTTTCTTTCTCTTCCTCTTCTCCTTCGCCTTCTTTTTCCTTCGTTCTTTTTTTTCCTTCCTTCACTGGCCAGGATGCGGTGCAGCGCTGTGTTCACACGTAAAACTCACACACAGTAATATCCCACTGCGCTAACCTATTCTAAACTGTTTTTGAGTTCCACATTCGAGCAGGAACAACCTTTCAACGCGGCCACAACCGCTAACCATGTGATCCGGTAATCGCCGGTACACGCAAGCACCTGGAGGCCTAAAGCGCATTATCTGCAGTTAGTGTAGGTGTTGCACTTGCATGAAAGAGTGAGGCAGAGAGGCGACCATAGAGAGAGAGAGAGAGAGAGAGAGAGAGAGAGAGAGGAGAATAAACTTTATAGAGGTATGTGAAGTCGCTGCTGCAACGCAAGCCAGCGCTCACGTGAGTCTGACTAGCAACAGCTGCGAAAACGTTTTTTTTTTCTTTTTTAGCCTACCTCGTCTCTCGCCCGGCAATTCCGTGTGGGTAGAAAACAACAGCGAGGAACGCCGGACGTGCGCGTATTTTTTTTTTTTCAAAGCATGGCGAACAGAACTGAGTCAGCATACTAGGATGGCTATAAGCACGAAGGAGCGCGATATATAGGTGCGCACTGCTACCTGATGTACAAGGAAATGTGGAAGCGTCAAACCGAATGTAAAGTTGGTGAACTAAACCTGAATCATGAGAAGAGAGTGCGATAGAAGAGAATCAAGTAATAACGGAGCTTGGCACCAAAGTTTCACTACAGGCTGTGAAAAACAGTTTTTGATGGAAGTCTACGTTGGGTAAGGGTAAGGGCTAGCTGGTGATCCACGACAAAGAAATGCAGCGCTGTGTGTCAACTTGTTTCTGTGTGTAGCATTTTAGTGTTGGTGGGGTGCGCTTTGGTGTGGTGTGGTGCGGTGCGGTGCGGTATGATACGGTACGGCACGGTATGGTGCGGTGCGGTGCGGTGCGGTGCGTTGCGTTGGTCGTTGCTGTTGTCGTTGTGTTGTGTTGTGTTGTGTCGTGTTGCGGTGCGGTGCGGTGCGGTGCGTGTGCGGTGCGGTGCGTGTGCGGTGTGGTGTGTTGTGTTGTGTGCTGCCTGTGGTACAACCACCGCTGCCGTGGCAAGATATTCCGAGCTTGCAGAGTATTGCTACTAGCTAAGCAAGTGCGACGGGTTGGGCCGACATCACAACCACGCGACGTCCCACGAAGCGGTTTACCGCGTACAGCTTCGCGTCCCAAGCGCTTAACGCAATGCGGGTGCACTGCGCTAACACGGCCAACAGTTCTTGCTTTCGAAGCTACGCAGACCCCGAAGGCAACGAGATCTGGCGATAAGCAGCAAAGTACAGCCTGTGGAAATCGCGTTCCGCGAAAAGACAAAATTTATAAAGTAAAGCGCTGATCTGGTATTCACAAGGCCGTTCGCGAAAACGCGATCCTCCTCCGCTTATGCGCTAATTAGCCTACACAACCGCGTTGGGCCAACTTGCGCGCCGTCAGGCGATAAGCCCTCTCTGGATCACGGACATACTGCATTCGCGATATAACAAAGTTCGCATTAACGAATAAAGAAAAGAAGGCGGAGGAGGAGCCGAGCTGCTGGTCCGCATATACGGTTCGTCCATAATCTGGCCTAATCCAATCCCGACAGATACGGGACTGAGAGGAGAGCGCACGCGCGGCTAGGCCATTAATAATCGGTCATTAATTAGTCGTTACTGACCCGGTCGCCTGGAGGAGGCAGCAGCAGCGAATCCAGCGGGCCAACGGCGCGGCAACAGCGGGAGCTGATGAGCACTGGGTAATGTAAGTAACGAGCGCGCGGGGTCTCTTTGCTGGTGCACTTTGGAGCAAATGATAATCCGCGCAGGAGCGCGCGAAACTCTGCCTATTATAACTCTCTCCTGCCGTGTCGCCGGTTAACCTCGGGCGGTATTAATGAACTTCTCCGTATTTTTCTTTTTTCTTCGCGCGGCTTAGCACAAGTCGCGTTTCGGTGGTCGTGGTATTCTAAATCGCGCTGCGTGGTCGCAGAACACGACCCCTAGCCGAGACGTTCCCATTGCTATAGGTATCACTTCTCTGGTCAGTGCTGATCGTAGAAAAATAAAAAGCAACTGCAGCGTTGGCCTAGCGGTTCGAGCATCCGCCTCGCATGCGGGTGGTACGGGGTTTGATCTCCAGTGCCACCGGCTACCCTTCGAGTGATACAGTGGGCACAAAATTTCCCCTGGCCTCGTGCTTGGCTTCTCTCGGGTGAAACGCTTGAAAAGTAGGTATTTCGCCACACATTGTGAAAAGAAAACACCTTGTGCCTTGGCACTCTTTGGCCAAAGCTGCCCTTGTACCATTAAAATTCAACATCATCACAACTAAACAGTGAAACTGCACACTACAAAACACAAGCTGGCGGCGACCGTCTATGCATGTGTATGCCTCCACTAGACTTTATGGGACGATCCATGTGCCGTTCACTTATTGTGAAAGACTTTTTTTTTTTACCTGGCCTGGGTTAACCGGCCATGAGGCGTATTCAATGTTGAAATGCCGCAGCTCACGCAAGAACAGCGGCATGAGAAGATACGGGAAGACCTTCGCGTGTGTGTGCGTAGCTGGCCGACGAGTTTTACGGCACTGCATGCATGGAGACAGCGAAGAGAGATTAAGCTGCTTCGAGAGCTGCCAGTCGTAAAGGAGCAATGCGCGAGCGCTGTAAAAAAGAAAGCCCCCTTTCCAGGCTCCCTTCGTGTAAGCCCTCCCCCCCCCCCTCCCCCCCACACACACACCAGGACAATCCTGCTCTTTCCATTCATCACGCAGTTTTTACTGCCTCCTCACCGTTTCTTTATCGACGAACAATTACTCTTTGCCGAGACTATAAAACGATTTAGTTTAAAGCTTCCACTCCAGCGAGCTAAAATCTTTCGACAAGCGCAGTTTTTTACCGCTCGTGCTCTTGAGCTTCTGGAAGTCCGGCTCGTCGCTCCGAAGCACCGCGACTCTGTGTGACACGCGTGAAAGTTTGGGGGAAAATCACAGACGAGGAGGCAGGCAGGCAACGGTGCTCGCGTCACTGCCCGCACGTCATGCGGGAAAGTGTTTGGCGTGAGGGCACAGGACAGGAAAAAAGGGAAAAGGTCGTGCTGTAACAACGGCAGCAGCCACGAAAAAAGAAGGGGGGGATTTTGCCGCGTCGCGAGCGGCCACCAAATCGATCGCTTTCTTTTGGTGGTGAGTCAGCGTGGAAGCGATCGTGGCAGCATCACCAGGCTTGGCTGGGCCGTGCCCATGAATCGACCAGCGCCGTGACGCGCTTCGGATAAACCTAGCTGAAGTGGGCGCGTGCCAGCGCTATATCACAGTGCGGCGCGGCGGTGCCTCTTATGCGGGCGCACACTTACTTTCGGTTCGGAGTTACGCCCATACAAAAGTAAGGTTCAATTAACCGTAAGCCAGAGTTCCTCAAACTACCAGCAACGAAATTTTCGAGTAGAGGTCAAAGCATATGACCCGCGGCCTGTTTTTCAGATTAGCAAACGGTGGCGCCGTCTGCGATCTGTGCAGTCATCTGCCAGTGGCGTCCTGCCAACTTCTTTCCTAAACCTAACCGTGTTTTCAGCAGCGCTGAGCAGTTCATCTGAGTGTCGCTAGAGGCGTGACAGTCGGCAAATCAGAGGGCCGCGTTTTGATACATGACCTCACAGGGAGTTTTACAACTGGTGTGCCATGCCCGAATATCTGTGACCGCGAGCCGTACCGCGGGAGGAAAATAATAGGGAACCCCCTCCTGATTCGAAACAGAGGAGAAGGCAGACATCGTGCAGCCAGTTCTGAGATAGACCTGTGTTTTCATGCCGTTGCTTATCCCGTGATGCGCCCTTGGTAACGCTCGTTCTCTTTTATATATATATATATATATATATATATATATATATATATATATATATATATATATATATATATATATATATATATATATATATATATATATATATATATATATATATATATATATATATATATCAAAAGTGATTTCTGGCAGCTGATTTGGTCAATATAATATAAAATCACCAAAAATTGAAGAAACATAACAGGATTTAATTCACGACGTTTCGGCTGGAGGACCAGGCTGGTCCTCCAGCCGAAACGTCGTGAAATAAATCCTGTTATGTTTCTTCAATTTTTGGTGATTTTATATTATATATATATATATATATATATATATATATATATATATATATATATATATATATATATATATATATATATATATATATATATATATATATATATATATATATATATATATATATATATATATACATAAGTGCACATAACTCGTCGAAATGGCCAAAACTTGTTGGGTCAGAGCGCCAGAGGGTAATCGCGTTTTCAAAATTCTAAGAACTGGTATGGATATTACTCACGGTGGGCTACACGCCTCTCACTAATAAAGGAGCCTAACTGTAATAGTTAAAAATTTAACTATTCAATACTAGTTAACCAGCCTGCTAGTTTGCGCGTCCTAGCTATATTCTGATCTAATTCCTAGCTGGCAATGCTGTGCCGAAAAAAGCGCTCTTAATTCTAACTCAAAAAGACCATCTTAAAAAATTGTGCAAAGTCTTCGACGAAATACCCTGGATAAGCAAAGGTCGACGAGTTCTGTGCACACGCGTGCTTGCCTTACGCATGATCATCGCTTGATAAACTGAGCGCGCGGATGTGTATTTTCTATATACTCTATAGAACGCGGCTGTTGACTGCATGACCAGCTATTCGTGCCGAGGACGCGTCGCTTTCCGGGCGACAGGTTCTGGCCCGTCTGACACCCCGCATAGCCATCCTCTATAGCTGCCCGGAATGACGGGTTGTTCAATAAACTCCGGGGCTCCTCCAACAACGGCCTGTCCTTGTCTTTTTCTAAACAAGTAAAGTTTGATGGCGCTGGAAAGTAAAAAAAAAAGAGAGGGCTCTTGAAGTACAGAGACCAATCGAAGCAGCATGAGCCCTTCTGACCGCGCGAAAAGAAGGAAAAGTTGCCGACTCCAAAGCGCCAAGGCAGCGAAGCAGGTTCATGCGAAGACAGCGAAACATCGACAAGTCTGCACGAAAGAGTGATTTTGACGGGGGAAAAAAATGCCGCGGTGGCTCAGATGCTATGACGTTGGCCTGCGCGAGACCGCGGGATAGAAGCCCGGTCGCGACGGCTGCGTCTCGATGGAGGCCAAATGCAACACGCCCGTGTACTCTGCGGTGTCAGTGGACGTTGAGGAACCCCAGATGGTCAAGCTATATCCGGAGCCCTCCTCTACGGTGCCTCTTTCTGCTTTCACTCCCTCCTTCATCCATTTCCCTCACAGCGCAGTGCATCGTTAAAGAGCCCCAGGTGGTCAAAGTTTATCCGCATCCCTGCCGCTAAGGCGCCTCTTTACTTCTTTCACTCTCTCCTTCATCTGTTTTCTCACGAGAGCAGTTCAGGTGCCAGGCGAGAAATGAAATAGTTACTGCGCCATTCCTTTATTGAAAATAAATTTTCTTTTTTTTTTCCTCTGGGTAGAAAGCTTTTAAAAAACAGAAACAAGGGGAACAGCCCTAGCGCGGCTCACAGTATTGTATTTTCCACTTCGTACACCTCCCGAATATAGGATCTCTCAGTCCTTATTGCCAGTAGTGTGCAACAAGAAAAGTGAGAGAGAGAAAGAGGTAGAAACCTCTTGCACCCAAGTGCACCCACATCCCTCCAAACAAAGTAGATATTGGAGAGACTGCTATAGCGGCGAGTCGAAAAGTCATGCTAGCGCTCAGCCTATCCGTATTATCTTCTTTGTGTCATCAAAAAATCCTAGGCGCTATCATTACATACTTCGGTTCTCTTCCCTTTCCTCGTCATTCGGCCATGCAACCCACACTACACAATGCCAGCTGTCTTTTTTCTTTCTCGATCATTTCATCTTTTTCGAGCAACAAGCGTCGCGCAGTTGCTTAATTCGTTCTATCGCTCATTTGTTCGTTACTAACTTGTTCATTCATTCATTGCCGCTAGGAAAGAATTGTTCAGTCTCGCTGAAGCCTACCCCTCCGTTCCGATTATCTCGTCCGCCTGTGGGACCAGTGCAGGAACTCATTATACCATTCCCCAAGAAGAAGGACACTAACGAACAACGACGAAGGAGATAGAAACGACACACCGACTCCAAACGAGTCCCCGTCGCCTCCTGCCCCAGAATGAACTCGCACTCAGCGGCCACAGCGACGGGAGATCGACAGGAAGGGGAAACCGAGAAGGCGCCGCGCGGACGGTCGTTTCCGGCACAGGCACTTGGCCGCGGTCCTACACAACATGCGAGCTACATAGAAAGAGAGCGAGGTGTCTCCCCCCCTCCCCCCCCTCTCTGTCACTCTGGTAGTGGCATACGCTGCTCCGATTTTACCGCGGCGCCTAGTTCTCTCTCACCACGTGCTGGGCGATCGATGCGGGCGCCGCAAACACGCGAGAACAAGCGGGCAAACACGACCGCTCACACAACCACCCTTTCCGGCAACTTCTCCCCGGCGGCATCCACCCGCCGGCACCTTGACGCCCTCCACCCCCGGCACGCAATTATGCCGCAAGCAGAGCGGAAGTCGCCGCCGCCCGGTTCGACCCAAGGCACGCCGCGAGGATGTGAGACACGGGAGAAGTTTCGCTCGACTCCCGGTGTCCCGGAGGCTGAGGCTACGCGACACGTTCTGCATACGCTCGCTGCCTCGACCGGCCCGAAGCGTGGTAACGGCCGCGTCAGGTGTATAGCGTCTTGCGGAGCGTTTTCATATTTACGTGGTTCCGGTCAGAGAAAACCTGCGATTGTTGGGTGCGCTTATTTGTTCTTCTATTGACAATAAGCGAATAAAACAAATCCGTATTTGAGTTTGTTATCAATCAAATATCAGTCAGGCATTTCAGGTCACATGAAGACGAGAGCCAAAGTTAACGACTGCAACGCGATCCTCTACAGATAGCTTACGACCTGAAAACGATATGCTGATCGAAGCAGCAAATTAATAATAAGCGGCATATTTGCTAAAAAGAAAAAGAGCGCGTACATTACACACACTTAACAAAATATGGAGTCAATATGTGTGTGTGTGTCTGTATGTGTGTGTGTGTGTGTGTGTGTGTGTGTGTGTGTGTGTGCGTGCGTGCGTGCGTGCGTGCGTGCGTGCGTGTGTGTGTGTGTGTGTGTGTGTGTGTGTGTGTGTGTGTGTGTGTGTGTGTGTGTGTGTGTGTGTGTGTGTGTGTGTGTGTGTGTGTGTGTGTGTGTGTGTGTGTGTGTGTGTGTGTGTGTGTGTGTGTGTGTGTGTGTGTGTGTGTGCGCGCGCGCGCACGCGCCACTGCGGCATGCCAAACGTGACAACTGCACAGAGATTATTAACGAAAATAATTGGTGCAGGAATTTAGCAGTGCTTTCAAGACGCTGGTGAAAGAAGTCTGCACGTCCAACTTCGATACTGACATATGAAGCCTGGATTCGGCCGCATGGGCGGCATAGAGAGACACTGGACGCGTTGTGGAGCTTCCTCAATCCCGCCACTCCTAATCCTCTGCGGCCTCGATCCATCCCCACAATAAAGGTGCTTGAATTGAATTGAAGAAGTCTGGTGTGCGAGAAAGACCTGCGCTGGTGCTTCATTGGCCGCTTGTTTGGGGCTAACTGATATACGTATAGGCGGACTCCCTTGATAGAGACCGCGATGTTACGTGGTTATGCTGAAGCGATAAACAGATAAGGTAAGGCAACGTTCTTAAGTGCTTAAAAATGTTAAGGTAAGGCACAAGCAAGACACCACGGACGCGGGATAATAGCACACATTTACTGACTACTGTGTGCTTCTCACATTCTGTTTCCTTGCTGCGTGCGCTTTAAATACTTTTCATGAATGACGACAAGGAACCCGAAGTCACAGAAACGTTTTGCAGTTAAATTCATGGATGTCGTTTGCTTAAAATCCTTCACTACTACTGCTCGCATATCTACTTCGTTTCTTATGCTCTGCAAGCTTTAGCTAACAGGGGATTTTGACTGACAAGGAATACCCGCAGAGAAAGTTGTATGACAATCTCAAAATCACACTGCACCGTCGTCACTGCAACCAGGTTCTAAACAGTCATCTTGCGTCTTAGGGGCTCGAAACACGTCTCAATAGCACAATAGGGAAAACCAGCCACGTCAAAGCATGTGCACTGAAATATGGGAACTAAAAAAAAGCGTGCCAGGGCTACTTTTGCTTCTCGCTGACCTGACGCTCACGTCTCAAATAGCAGGGATCTTGAGGTAAAGGTGCAAAAGGACTCGTGCGTTCGGAAGTTATACGGTGCCGTATCCGGCAATAGAGAGTTTTAGTTTCACGTACGTAGAGGCTTCACGTACGTAGAGCTCTTACGGGTGACCAGCGCACATGCGCAGAACGCAAAGGGTATGCGCTAGTCTCACGTACGTGCGTGAGATTCGGATTTTTGCGTTGCGGTCTTTGCGTTGCTTGCGTACGTAGCGTTGACAAACACGGCGGCGCCCTGCCCGCCGCTTCACAGCGATAACAGCTTCGTCGCTAATCCCTCGAGGCGATATCGTGTTCTAAACTGCTGTATTCGCCTCCGATTTGCCCATTCTTACCCTCGCGTAAGGTTTCAAGCGACAAATAGCTTTTGTTTTTCAGACAGAAGGGCGATTTTTCAGCTGTTAAGCCTGACGAAGTAGCGTTGGTCGTCGCCATAGCATCGGTCTCACTATGAATGGCTTGGCTTAAAGACTCGTCTTGGATGATTTAGGCTACAACCAGTGTCTGTGTTTCTTAGTAGATGGCGCTAGGAGTAACGCGCGGCGTGCGTCGCGTACGTGTAACTATAAGGGTTTCAAACGACCTGCGTGCAGGCTACGTAGACTTCTCACGTTTGCGTACGTGAACCCTCTACGTACGTGAAACTAAAGCTCTCTAATGATAGAGCACTTCAGAGAATAAAATCGACCGCTTACTTTCTGGCTCGACCCGTACCCACACCGCCCAGAATGCATACCTGCCACTCTGCTTAGACATCTAATGTATCGAACCTGTAGTCAATATATCAAGTCATCACGGAATAGACAACGCCTGCCGACGAAGGCACAAAGACGAGAACGACACACACTCTGCGCACTGTGCATGTGTCGTTCTAGTCTGCGCCTTCGTCTCGCTGTGGATTCCATGACGACTGAAGGAAACCAACTAGCCCAGCAACAAATCCTGCTCAAGTCAACATCTCTGCTTCATCGCTGAACTTTGCTTCATTTTGTGCGAAGTGAACCGTATAGGTATCACGAGCTCACACGCACCTAGCAAGGGCCTGCTAGCACGTGCCACAGAAGCGTCACCAAAAGGGTTCGGTTCGCTTGCAGCACGCCATGCAAAATAAGAAGACGGCAAGACGTTCAACAAAGCCCCTCCTACACCCGACACGGGTACAGAAGTACAGTCAGGATGGGGTTTAAACGCTCGGAATGGACCCTACAACCTCATAAGCGTAAAAAAAAAAAAACTGGGAACTTATCGTATGACAGCCATCAACACACATCGTCACACAGACAGCAACAAGCAAATGTAAAGTTCTAAAACGCTATGAAAGCCGATTTCACGGCGTAGCTAGCGCTGCTCTCTGGCATTCCGAAACGCCGCCGGAAGCTGGAAGCGCGCCCTTCATTTCCGGTTCCTGAACCACCGTCGGAAATTCCGGTCCTCGTGCAGGGCGATCGAACTCGCGCCGTAGCCCCTTCTTCACGCGGCAACAGATGGGAAAATCGCGCGCCGTGAACGAGGGCGCACAGTCAGATAAAAACAGGCAGCAAACGTGGCTGCAGCTAAACAGATCGGCGCCAGCTAAAATCGCTGTTTTTTTATTAGTTAAGAACACTCAGACTCTCTCGCCGTCGAGAAAGATGCACGTCACGCTATTCAATTAAGGTGCTGCACCACTCACGGAAGCTCACAGTGCGAAGAAATAGAAAAATATTCATTAAAAAGGAATAAAAGGAGCACTCGAGCATTTAAGCCACTTATTCCGAAGCATTGCAGCTAATACAGCAAATAAATGACTTTTAAAGAAATAAGAAATCAACGAACGAAAAAAAGCGAAACAGCCCCACCATTCAGCCTTAGCCATTCTCAGGTATTCGGCTGCTGATCCCAAGTTCGCAGACGCCGTGGTCGCAGAGATCGAATCCCAGCCACGGCAGCCGCATGTGGATGGAGGCTGTGTAGCGTGTATCAGCGAACGTCAACACCAGGTGGCTGAAATGAATGCGGGGCTCTCCACTACGGCGTCCCTCATAGCCCAGGTGCAGCTATTGGGGACGTTAAAAATACATACTCGTATATTATATCCGTGGTACATTTGTCACAGCTGCTAGACTTTATAGTGCTGAAGAGGACCGCGCATGGACTGCTGCGACTGCCAGCGACAAGAGGGGCAATGAAATGTTGCTTTAGGAGGAAGGGTGCGTGGGTTGATTTAGAGGTGCTTCATTAAACCTCTTTTCCGAAGGTGTGACTAAGTCCAACACACGCCTTCTACATCGTGGAGCAAAGTTCTGTGTAAGTACTTCGGAGCACGATAGCGGTCGAGCTGTAGGCGAGCCTTACTCGGCAGAAATCCTGCGCGATAACCCTGAGTTATAAGCTTAGAACTCTCAGCCGAGGCAACAGAACTGAATAAACATATGGCAAAAAGAGTACACGGGACCAAGCTGTCCCGCTAGTTTTGTCTCGTTTCCTCTTCTCTTCCCGTATTTTTAAGTACCAAAGCAACACTGCGGGCCACAGGGCACGCCATAGCGGAGGGCTCCGCATTGATTTCAATCACGCATCTCTAACTTGCACCGAAATCTCAGAAAGCCGGAGTCTTTGTATTTCGCCTTTATCGAAATGCGGCCGCCGTGTTCGGGAGTGCACCCGCGAACTCGAATTAGGCAGCCGCATTCCATAGCGACAGGTTCAACTAGCTCATGTACAGTCGCGCGTGGTTTCGCGTCACCCGAAGCCATAGCTCATGCCATAGCTCATAGCCATAGCTCATAGCCATAGCTCATGTTATGCCACAGCTCATGCCACAGCCATAGCTACATGCCATACATGCCATAGCTACATGCCATAGCTACACGCCATAGCTACATGCCATAGCCATAGCCACATGCCATAGCTCATGTACAGTCGATCTCAACAGTGAATCCAGCTGGCTTCCACTGCGCCACAGCTGCTAGTGGCACGCGTGGTGGTTTCGCGTCGTCCGAAGCCGTGCGCTTTTATGGCGTCAGCGTCACACATGGCGCCTGGCGCTGGTGTGCGTGGCTCACGAATGTGTCGACTCTCGGCCGCTCGTTACTGTAGTACAAAAGATGGGTCGCCCGAACCAGTAACAGGAAGGACCTCGAAAACATGGCAGCGAACGAGGAATACGTGGAGATCGGGTACCTACAGGCCCGCGAAGCAGAGCGAAAGCGTCAACAGCGAGAGGATACTAATGCGCGAGCTAGCGATACTGGAACGAGGCAACGGCTCCAGGATTAGGAAGTGCGTGCCTGCGAAGCAAAAGCCGTACATAATACGCCTATATGGGTTTACGAAGGGAGTAAGCTGTCCCCTAGCGGACTACCCTTTTATAAAAGCGTGTGCGCTAGAGGTCGACTTCTCCCTTTTTACTCCTTCCTGTTTAGAGAGTAGAACGAAAGTGACGACCGAAGCATGATGGTGCAGCACGAGCTTTCGAGCGTCAGTACAGAGTCTACAGAGGGAACGGAAGAAGCTATAGTGAAGAGGAAGTCCATTAACGAGTTAGGGGTTAAGAGGGAAAGTACAGGAATTCAGGATATCGCTGCAGAACACAATAATAATTGGTTTTTTGGGGAAAGGAAATGGCGCAGTATCTGTCTCATATATCGTTGGACACCTGAACCGCGCCGTAAGGGGAGGGGATAAGGGAGGGAGTGAAAGAAGAAAGGAAGAAGAGGTGCCGTAGTGGAGGGCTCCGGAATAATTTCGACCACCTGGGGATCTTTAAACGTGCACTGACATCGCACAGCACACGGGCGCCTTAGCGTTTTTCCTCCATAAAAACGCAGCCGCCGCGGTCGGCTTCGAACCCGGGAACTCCGGATCAGTAGCTGCAGAACAGATATTAAGCTTTAACTGAGGAAGGCGATCTCAGTGTTCATACAATGAACGATAATCTTACAGCTATCATTACGGAGTGCGCAGCAGAAGTAGGCGGTAGGACGGTTCGACGGGATACCGGCAAGCTATCTCAGGAGAAGGAAGATCTGATTAAGAAACGTCAAAGCATGAGGGCGTCTAACCCTACAGACAGAATAGAACTAGCAGAGCTATCGAAGTTAATAATAAGCGCAAGGTGTAGCCGGCATAAGAAAGTTTAATATGGAGAGAATCGAGCATGCTCTAAAGAACGGAGGTAGCATAAAAGCGGTGAAGAGGAAACTAGGCATAGGTAAAAACCAGATGTATGCGTTAAGAGACAAGGAGGGCAATGTCATTAGCAATATGGATAAGATAGTTAATGTAGCCGAAGAGTTCTACACAAATCTATACAGTAGCCAATGTAATCAAGAACGTTAATGATGGAGACAGTAGCGCACAGCAATGCGTCATCCCGCCAGTAACGAAAGAGGAAGTAAAGAAAGCCTTAGGGAGCAATGGAAAGGGGAAAAGCAGCTGGGGAGGATCAGGTAACAGCAGATCTCTTGAAGGACGGAGGGGAGATCGTGCTAGAAAAACTAGCCACCCAGTATACGCAATGCCTCATGACATCGACCGTACCAGAAGCTTGGAAGAACGCAAACATAATCTTAATTCATTAAAAAGGAGACGCCAAGGACTTGAAAAATTACAGACCGATCAGCTTACTGTCCGTTGCGTACAAGGTATTTACTAAGGTAATCGCTAATAGAGTCAGGGCAACCTTAGACTTTAATCAACCAAATGATCAGGCAGGCTTTCGGAAATGGATATTCCACAATAGATCACATTCACGCGGGCACGGTAATTTCTTCCTTGTGTTGCAGGACTAGCCGAAGATGCTGCAAAATACGTAAGCCTTAAGGAGCGAGCCACAGAAAAAGAAAGAAAAGAAAGAAGACAGTAAGGTTGAAGAAATACAAAACACGGGTGGCCCAGAGAAGACTTTCCCGAGTTGCGGAAGAAGCAAGTGTTTGCGACGAAGCAACTTAGGCGAATTCCAGGCAGGCGTTGGTTCTTCGATCCAGGCCTTCGGAGCCGCTTTGGTGGCCATCGGCGACTCTTTCCGCCTTCGACGCAAAGGGCGAGGAAAGCGCACTCTGCTGACACTCTGCAGCTTGACGGGGCGTGCGAGACGAAGGAGGTCGAAAGCGAAACTTTGGAACACCGCCTGGCATTTCAGTGCTGCTCGTTGTTTTTTGCATTTGAGACAGAGTCGTCAGTTATGCCGCCGCAAACACGACTAAAAAAAAACTGGGAAATATAGGGAGAACTCTTGTGGAAGCATTGGTGAAATATCTGTAGTCAAATATAATACATCGCATTAATTATATAGCGACCCCTCCAGGCTGCATTCAAATGTCAAGTTTATTGCCAGGGAAGGTTTTTTATACTGCCAAAAGTAAACTGATCGCGGGACCCAACAATATTGTTTGGTAATCTGATAGTATTTCAAGCTACAAATGGCTTTACCGCGAACTTGTTTTTTACGTGAATTTATTGGCATGTAAATGCTTGAGAATCTTTCATACAAACTGCGCGAGCTCTGTGGTCAGAACAAATACCCCACGGTAATTTTTCTTTAGTTGTACGAATATTGTCCTTGAAATCAGTCTGAGCTCTAGCGACCGGATGATATATTAACAAATTCCCACGCAAGTGTTGTTCTCGGTCGGCCAGCGCCTACCTCGATAGTCGGTCATCATGATTGAACTATCTTTTCGCTGGCTCTCGTAATTTAGCAGCGCTCTGAGGTGAGGTAAGGTTTCCGAATATAGCTCCATAATAACATTGAGCGCTAAGCAAACGCAGTCACTCGTTCTCCTGTGCCATTCAGGAGCATGATAGTAGCTCCTCATATTGCGCCACAGGCGGTCAGGCTCGAAAGAAGACTAGCTCGCTTTATTTTTCTTTTCACTACCCCTTCTAAGTTAGCAAGTCGAAACTTGACATTCTACTCATAAAAGTTTCCTTTTTTTGTTTGCTTCTTGGGGGGGGGGGGGGGGGGGCTGAATTTTCAAGATACGGCGATTACAGAAATCCGCATTCTCCACAAGATGTGGCGCCTTTTGGGAAGCACGCGATACTTAGTCTGTTAACCAGAAAACTGGTTGAAAACAAGCGCACGTGGGCGACGCAGCCACGATCCGCTTCCACAAGGCACTATCTGCGCATGCAAAGTGGCTGGCCGCCACCTGCCACTCGCACCTTCCACCTCCCTTACAAAAATTTCTTTAGACAGTCTACAGAATGTCCATAGACTTCTGTCTATAAAGTCTATAGACTCTCTATAGAAAAACCCTAGAGAACAGTATATAGGCAATACAAATCCTATAGAGAGTCTATAGACAATCTATAGATTTATGGCCATACACTTTTAGTAGTCTTCTGTCCATAGACAGTCCATAGTCTTTGAATAGACAAAAAGAAATATCTATAGGAAGGCAATAGAGGATATAAGAATTCTATAGACTGTCTATAGACCATCTTTGTAAAGGCTGCATGAACTGCACATGCGCACTATAGAAGCCAGTGGTTTGTTTTCGAGCAGTGGAGGAGAGGAGCGCATGGGCAAAGTGGCTGTGTGATAAATGCAAATTTGTGTGCACAACTGCATAACCACCAAACAAAAACAAACAAATACACATTCGCATAAATTCAAAAATGTGGTCTTGCAGTGCTCGCCCCCTTCGATAATGACCGACTTCCTGAAAGGCACCAAAAGAAATACCACCACACCCAACAGAACAGAATTCGATCAGCTACAGTGCACTCCTCGCGCTGCGTGCGCTCACTGAATGCGAGTACTCCCTTATAAAAATGGTCTATAGACAGTCTATAGACTTCCTATATACTGTATTGCCTTCCTATAGATATTTCTTTTTGCCTATTCATAGTCTCTAGACTGTCTATAGACAAAAGTGTACTAAAAGTGCATGGCCATAAATCTACAGATTGTCTACAGACTGTCTATAGGAATTGTATTGCCTATAGACTGTTCTCTAGGGCTGTCTACGGAAAGTCTATAGACTTTAAAGGCAGAAGTTTATGGACAGTCTATAGACTGTCTAAAGAAATTTTTGGAAGGGCTTGCACAGAACGCTTCAGAGCAGTCCTCTAAATTGCAGTGGCGACACCATTGAGTGGCTAGGGGCTTGAGACGTAGGACTTCCTACTAAGCCTGTTCTGATGTATATATGGGCTACCCATTACAGTTCGTGATCCAGTAAACAATATCGAGCGCAATGGGGAACGCGAAAATATTACTAGCGCGGTGTGAAGAAGGAGTTCTTCGTACACAGGAAGTACGCTCAGGAAGTCGCCAGAAGACAAGGAGAGTTGAACACATACGCGTAAAAACAAGAACTGCGCCAGCAACCCCTTAGCGAGACTTCTTTCGTGTACCAGAATTCCAGGGGAGCTAAAACGTCGGAGTTTGGTTCAGTATAAGTGAACTGCAGAGTACAGTACACTCCATTACTTTTCAAAACTTCCAACGCGTTATCCTCATTGTCGACAGTCGCGCAAAATACCAACCCAACAAGGATGGTGCAAGCAAAGGGCGCTGTGTCACACGATCTCAAGGGGCCAGCGGCAACTACAGATGTTTCAGCCTCTTCAGCGACAAACTGCAAGCGCGCACCGCGAAGCCGTACGGACGCGGCCGTCAGCGCTTTCCAAATTTGGACGACACCGCCGGGCGCAGAGAAAAGCGCGGCCTTGGTCCTGGCATGGGCGGAACAGGAACACACAGAGACTGCGTACCCCGTTTCCGTCACCCCAAACAACGCCAAACACCGGAAAACGAATCAGAAAGAAAGTGGGCGGCGAGATTGCCGCGGCCACGGCAAAAGAGCGGCGCGCGCACCGCAGCGAGCGACTCGAGGCCAACGCGGCTAACATCGCGTACATGGTACGTACACACAACGCCGCAGTGTCAGTTCCACCTCAGCTTTGGCTGGGACAGTTGGGCGCCAAAGTCAGCAACAAAAGAAGAGAATGAAAGAGAGAGAGAAGCAAGAAGAGGACAAAAACGAGGCTGTTGCACGTCACGAGCTTCAGGAGACAAGCGCTCACGCGCAGCTGCCACGCATCAGCCCGGAGAGGAAAGACAGGGGGGTCTCCATTTCGCGCTGCTGAGTCAAGCCAGCCAGCCATCTAACGCCGTCCGGTCGCCCCCCGACCACATCCACATTCTCCGCCTCTCCTCTGCCCCGCGCGGCTCTCGTATGGCACACACACGCGCACTGGCACACGAGGCGGGACTCGCCGGCAGCCACAGCAACCGTCGGGCCGAAAACCGACTCGGAACGCGATACCCCGTTCCTCCGTCGGCCGAGAGGGACGTGGCCGGCGACGGCGGCCGGTGTTGGATACGGCCGGTCGGCGACTGCTGCGCGCGCTCGGTCTCCGATTTCCCCCCGTCTCGTCTCCGGTCGGCGAGCAGTTGTTGCCTGCAGTCGCCGGCTCGTCGGATGCACCGCGGGAGAAGGTGCGCGGCGAGTTTTAACCTGTTTGAATCAGCCAGAGATGCGCCTCGTATCGAAGTGGATGACGGTGAAGTGTCGTGGCGTTACTTCGCTCGCGCCTCAGTCTGCCGGAGCTGCTGCTGCATCTGCGTAGTGGTGTGCCTGAAGACGAACAGTTTGAAACTCGCGCGCATTTCACCATCCTGGCTCCGTTCAAACACGGGAAAGCCAGTACTGGAGGACTATCGTATAGTGGGAACAGCTACACAAATACTAGAGCAGGCAGAAAGAAGCGAGATATACTGATCGCCGTTATAGCTTATGCGGTTTTGAGAGAACGATGTGAGCGTGGTGCAAACGGCTAGAACTTCACTATCTATGCCCAGCGGGTAGCGTTCTAGCATCTAAGGACTTTCTCATGCGATAGGACTTTGAAGTTCTGCACTGCTAGCTGTTTGAAGGCACACCTGCGCGACTCTGCTTGGGAAAAGCGGCTACAGTGGCGGCCCAGAACAAAACGCGGACGAGCCACAATGACGGCAGATGGTTTCCGGGCACCCTCGACCTAATTAAATTCAACCGGCTAGAAGCCAAGCAATCCGGCCAAAATTGCTCCGCACCGAGGCTTCCTCCTTCAAGTAGCCCGAGGCCAACGAAGCAATCTACCAAAGGAACGTTGCAAGCCCCGCGGAACACGAGTCAAACACACACATAAAGTGAGTTCGAAGCACTCAGCGAAAACACTGCACTCTCGGTGCAGAAAGGGTCGAAGATTCGCTCCAAGAAACAGAAACGGCGCCGCGAAGCACGTGCGTTCCCATTGTAGACTACTGCGTGCCACCCCGCGGCTATGCGCGCAGCCTTGGAGAGCACTGCATAGAAGTATAAGAGGGCGGAAAGCGCATACCCCATACATACGAAGGGGTTAGCTGGAGCGAGGCGGGGCCAACTGCATGGCGCGCCAGCTAGCGACCTGGTGAGCAATGCGAGCCTCGCAAGGCATCGCGCACGTTCAGCAGTCACGGTGCGCTTTCGCGCACGTTCGCTCAAAACGCGCTGGCCGTTGTATTCCCCACCCATTCCCCGACCTCATCATGCGATTCCGCCGCCCGAAGACGCTGGCTGCCTCGTATAAAGTTTCAGATGCGTCGCAGAGCACGCGTGAGGAGGAGGTGGTTTCCTGCGGGATCCTCAGAAATTCCAGAAGCGCTTATGGAGGAAAAACGCTAAGGCGCCCGTGTGCTGTGCGATGTCAGTGCACGTTAAAGATCCCCAGGTGGTCGAAATTATTCCGGAGCCCTCCACTACGGCATCTATTTCTTCCTTCCTTATTTCACTCCCTCCCTTATCGCTTCCCATACGGCGCGGTTCAGGTGTCCGCCGATATGCGAGACAGATACTGCGCCATTTTCTTTCCCCCCAAAACCAATTATTATTATTATTATTATTATTATTATTATTATTATTATTATTATTATTATTATTATTATTATTATTATTGACTCGACGTGTTGGCTCGAGGCGTCAGACTCTCAAAGTGCCGGTTAACCATAAGTTATGTTTGTAGAGCCCAAACGGATGTGTTGACAAGCGGAATACAGCCGCTAATCTTACAAAGGGCTGTCTGATGCGAAAACAGCACTAATAGCAGCGAGGTGTGACCGGCAGCTTCTGGACCAAGGGGAGAAACGATGGAATCGCTGACAGCAAGGAGCGGACGATGGTCTGATAATAATCGAGCTGGGGGAAAACGCCACCCGCGCTCTGAAAAAGGGTAGCACGACAATGTGCGCCACCACGTACCGTGGTTGTTGTTTGCCACCACGTACCGTGGTTGCGGCGCACTGGGATCCTGCTTTGGAAGCCGCAAAGGATAAACGCCTTTCACAGCCGCGTCTCCCGAACTGGTCAGAATTATTCCGGAGCCCTCCACTACGGCACCTCTTTCTTCCTTTCTTCTCTCAGTCCCTCTTTTATCCCTTCCCTTGCGGCGCGGTTCAGGTGTCCGCCGAGATACGTCAGACAGTTACTGCGCCATGTACTTTCCCAAAAGCCAATTTATTATTATTATTATTATTATTATTATTATTATTATTATTATTATTATTATTATTATTATTATTATTATTATTGTTGTTGTTGTTGTTGTTGAAACTACGGGTCAGTCAGGACTGAAATACTAAAGGCAAGAAACTCTGTTTTTTTATGTTAGCATACTACCATTTGCTTATTTACCCATAAACTTAATCAATTTAGCATTTCACATCCTGACCAAACTCCGTTCATTTGCCTCTGGCTCATCTGAAGAGAGGCGGGAAGAGTGATCACCACCACTTCGAGTTCACGAAAAATAAATGATGGGGTTAAAACAAGAATGACAAAGAGAATTAGCCGCAGTTTTGTATCAAAAGAGCTATAGGCAGTCTACAGAAACCCCTACTGATTCACTTGTGTGCTAATGTTTTTTTAATTTTTTTCCCCCAGTATTCGTGTACGGAATGAACTTTCTTCAGAGGAAGAAGGCAAGTCTGCGAATTTTTGTTTTGGTTTGTCGTCAAACATCTCCGCTTCATCTTGCACCGTAATAAACTGCGTTGCCCTCCTCCCCTGTGTCATAAATGGCGATTTAAAGGCTGAATTTTTCATGATGGCTAGTTTTGTCACCTTTTCGATCTTAGGCCAATGCATCGAGGAAAGAGCCCAGCACGAGGTGCAACAACGCAGCAAAAAGAATCGTCTTCCACTTGACACTGCGTCAGGAGCCCCGGGCATTGTCAAGCATGTCATCCAGGACGACAGCTATACCGCGAGCGGCCAATGACTTTGAACCTAGAGGCTGTCCACAATTTGATCAATGTCCTTTTGACGACGTGACAGGGGCGGGGTGCCATTTCTCCGACAGGTGCGCGAGGCTGTAAGTTAAGCAACGTGTATTCAGTGTGAAAAGAAAAGTAGGCAAAGTTAAAAACAGCAAAAACAGTCAAGATCATCGCGCGTCGGTCACGGGGATGCGTTTCGAGCAGCAGATTTTTTTGGAGCTTATTGCAACTAACAAGCTATCAGTTATGAACGCCAAGAAGTAGGGAGAGAGCAGAGTGGGCAGGAACAAATGCGAGTTAAATGTTTGGTTTATGATTTATATGGGTTTAGTTAGCGTCCCAAAGCAACTTAGGCTATGAGGGACGCCCTAGTGAAGGGCTCCAGAAATTTCGACCACATGGGGTTCTTTAACATGCACTGACACCGCACAGTACACGGGCCTCTAGAATTTCGCCTCCATCGAAATTCGACCACCGCGGCCGGGATCGAATCCACGTCTTTCGGGTCAGCAACCGAGCGCCGTAACGACTGAGCCACCGCGGCATACGCGAGCTGAAATAAATGAGAATGTAATGTGATGAATTCAATTAGAATAAACGAAAAAAAAGGAGAATGTAATGTGGTGAAATATCGATATCGTCCGTTAGGCTACAGCGGAATGGTTCCGTGATATGAGGAGAGAAGAGAGCCAGGTGGGTGGGATAAAATCAAGATGATGACGAAGTTATAAATGAAGCCATGTATGGAGATATGTGCCATATACCTGGGGTGAAGAAGAAGAAGAAGAAGAAGAAGAAGAAGAAGAAGAAGAAGAAGAAGAAGAAGAAGAAGAAGAAGAAGAAGAAGAAGAAGCGCGACTAAAAGGGGTCTGTAAAAGGTCAAGGCGAGAGTGTTGCGGCAAGCTAATCTGAATCCAACGAACCTGTGGCACGGGTTTCCGGGTGTTCTCACCAGCCGCAAGAGGACTCGCCCCGCGCTGTGCGGATAGCGATGCCCACTGCGACCGGCTTCACGCGAACCCATCTGATTCACGAGCTCACGTTGCACAAAAACAAGCTCTATGGTTAAATCACGCGGGACAAGGCCGAACGACGTTGAGTTACTGTTATTACACGCGGAATCCAAGGATATATGTGTAATTCTTTCGTCCCGAGCAGGCCGACACCACCAGGGCTTCTGCACAGAAGAGTATAGCGACAGTTTTCAAGGAACGCGAACGGAGAACGAAGTGAGGGAGGTGGAAAGGGACGCGAGAATTCGCCGTCGGGGGTGTCGCTCTGAAGAAGAAAACTCTCCATCTTAGCGGAGCGGCGTTCCCACAGAGCGGCCCCATGGAGTTGATAGCTCCTTCGACGCTGAGGAGAGCACAAGAGCACGAGTCTCAAATGCTGCAGACCTTCGCCCTCTCCGCACGAATCCTTTCACCCTCCCCCCTCCCGCCAGTTTACAGTATGGCCCGTTCTCCTTCCCCTCGTGCGGACGAGCAGCCAAGGGCACGCACAGCCTCACACACTGGGGTCCCTTTAAAGCTCGCGATCTGGCCCATTGAGCGCCCCCCGAGACGGTGCAGGGCAGCAGGTTCGCCGCCCTCGAGTGCCGACCCCCGGGACAGCTGGCAGCTGCGGAGCAGCCCTGGTGGGAACGCCGCTCGAGCTCACGTACGCGGCGGCGATTTAGCCCGCTCAGCGCTCAATCGCGCCTCGTCGCCTTGCGATCCCGCCGATGCAAAATTCAAAACGGTCGGCCGCTCACGGAGGCTGAACTGGTGCGCTGGGTGCGAGCGGCGTTCTCCGTTCGTGAGTGCACAAGACTGCTATGTTTTGTGATACTTTGGCGTTTCAGGTCATCGCGATACACTATACGACTTGCTGTTAACAGGACGGTGAGAGCGACACGAGGACTCCATGTATTTTAAACATTTGATGAGCAAACATTTGCACGAATTACAGGCAATGCGAACCAGCCTTTGTGGTGAGGGTAGCAAGCTTCGATGTTTGTAACTTATGGTTTCCTCATGTCCAAATGAAGAGCCTGTTAACCGCGTGTTCTAAAACAGCGCAAGGAGATGGAACTGTAAGCGATGTCTTCAGCATCGAACGAAATAAATTGCCAGCGTCGATGCGGTGAGGGAGCTTGTTTTCGTCTATCAGTAGTTTGCTCATTTGTGTGTGACCTTAACGTAGTTAGCGACTTGGAATAAAATTTATTCGCGCAGTCTACTCTGTTGCGAAACAGTGCCTTTACTGCCGACAGCGAAAACCACGATTAGCCAATGTGCCGCAAGACATGTACAGCCCCCGTAAAAAAAGCTATACAGCCCAAGGGGTCCGCTTCTAAGCTGTTTAGCGTTGCTCCCTAGAGCATCGATCTATAGCAATCCAAAGCTTGGGAGGATTGAGGACTCGAAGCCATTCATCATTCGAGAGATTACGGTCGATGAGGATGCCTAACTAGGCTCGCTGAAGGCCTCGCAAGCAAACCCCTCGGGCTTTGCATGTGTGAGTGCATGCGTGCGTTCGCGTGCGTATTGTTTTTCAATGCACACACACAGTTTAAAAAGCTACAATCAATCGTGGTCTCGGCACCAGTTAAGACTTTCCACAATCCTCTCTGATGGGATGGCCTGGTTGGGCTGGTCGGTTGCTCGTCGCGAGCGGTGAATTATGATGCCACGCTAACCGGTGATCGAATGTACACGGCGGTTAGCACTACGAAGGGCCTCCAGGTCTTCGTCCGATCGTCTGGCGACACGTTGCCGGTTGGGGCAGCAATTCAAACCTCTTAAGACAAAACTTACTTATTAAAGACTGGATTGAAATCTAAGGCGGTGAGGATAAGGCAGTTAAAAAAAAAAAGGCTGTTCAAAAGCGGCCGAGACAGACTCGGCGCGCTCCTCTAAAGTCATTGTTTGCAGCGGGTTTTAACCCCTTAGATAATTGGGTCGAGCTTTAGTAAACCAGCTCTCGCCCAATTTTAACCAATAGCAGTGCAATGGCACCGTACATGGAAGTGGGCGAAGCCCAGGGCTCACCAGAGCCCGACCCAGTGGATTCCGCGATTCCTGGAACGTGCAGGACGCGCGATTTCGCGTACGCAGCTCGCTGCATGTGCATTCCATCGAGTGTCACGCATCAGATTTGCCGTCTCCGCTGACAGCGAAAGGAATTTCTTCAACGGGAAAAGGTCGTCAGCCCCCTGCGACTCTGACAAGACCGTTCGGGGTCTTTCTCCCGCTTTCCCATGGCTTTGGGCAGCGTCCGGAACGCGCGATGCGCTGTCACCGTTCTACCCCTCGTGCACGGCCGGTCAGCAGGGGATAAGCCGGCACCAGAGCCGAAAGGATTAGCGCGGGTAGCCGGCATCGAGGCGCCCTAAGCGCGGGCGTCGCGCCTCTCAGTAAACTGCCTCAACTGAATTCCCACGGAGATGACCGCTCCCGGGAAGAAAAAAAAAAGTGTGTGTGTGTGTGGGGGGGGGACCTATCGGCGCCGTGGGCTTCTAACTTTCGCCGACTCCTCTCCAGGTCTTCCAAATAATTGTGAAGGGTCCACTGCAGCAGGTCGACTAGAACGTCCGTCTCCTTCAAAAGGAGTTAAAGGATTATTTTAGGAAACAAACGCCCATACCATGCCTACGGTAGAAGCAAAGCTAGATGCGTAGGCCGGTAGTTTGTACGAGCGAGCGATGATGTGCCGCTGAGCTGGTCTGCGCAAACGCGACATCAGCCGGAAAAATGACGCAGATGCGGTCAAGCAAAAAAAAAAAAACCGGATCGTGACTCATTGGATAAGGTCGTCGGAGCGGTATAGGATGAATCCCCGATGGAAACCACGTTTCCGAGCAATTAGTGGGGAGCGTATTAACCGTATACACCTGCCACTCACCCGGAATCGGCGATACACCGGATGGGATGCTCGATCTGCGTCCGGAAGTTAGGCTCAATACGATGCGAACACCACAAGCGAAGGGCACGTTTCTGCACGGCTCCTGAAGGATCGCGACATGGCTACGGGTGACGTCAGCAGTATATTAGCGGATCTGAGCAGCAATCCGATGTCCCCCATCCGCGCGGACGATGTCCCCGCCCCTCCCTTGGGCGGCTCAGCGAACGCGAGGCCGCTGTGGCAGAATTGGATTGCTATAGATATATCCCGCTGTTGTTATCCACTGCTGTAGACAGCAGTCTCGAGGTTTGGTTTGATTTATGAGGTTTTAACGTCCCTAAGCGACTCAGGCTATGAGGGCCGCCGTAGTGAAGGGCTCCGGAAATTTCGACCACCTGGGTTTCTTTAACGTGCACTGACATCGCACTGGTCTCGAAGTGAGCTAACATATATGAGAGGACGCGGACCTTTCTGAACGAGCTTTTTCTAACTCAAAATTTCATTTGCCACGTTCTGCGTCGGGCAGCCGCCTAAAGTGCGCGCCGCTGTTGCCTTACGTGGAGTTATCCCAAGTCTGAAGAATGCTGAATATGACGTCCCGAGCGGAGCCAGAAAGAAAAAAAGACAAGCAGACACAGAAGAATAAGGCAGTTTACGTGGGCGAGTACATTGGGTGAGGCTTTCGCTGATTCTTCAGTGCGGCGACGGTGCCCTGCGAACCCTCGACACATCGCGGACAGGCAAAACACAAGACATTCGCTCGTGACGCGCGGCGTGGCATCGCTTCTGCCCAGATGTAAAATGTCACCAGGCGCGATTCGAAAGGTCTGCTCAGACATCTGCTGCGAGTTTCGCAAGTCTGACGAACTGCACACGTTCACCCCGGGAACATCGGCGCAGTCAAACTCGCCGCGATGGCTCAGGAGGCTTGGCGTTCGAGTTCACAACCACTAGTTCACGCGGGTTCGGCTCCAGGCCTCATTTCGACACAGGCGAAATACGTACAAATGTGCCTTAAGTGCTACGGAGTAATAATAATTGGTTTTTAGGGAAAAGAAATGGCGCAGTATCTGTCTCACATATCGTTGGACACCTGAACCACGCCGTAAGGGAAGGGATAAAGGAGGGAGTGAAAGAAGAAAGGAAGAGAGAGGTGCCGTAGTGGAGGGCGCCGGAATAATTCCGAACACCTGGGGATCTTTAAGGTGCACTGACATCGCACAGCACACGGGCGCCTTAGCGTTTTTCCTCCATGAAAACGCAGCCGCCGCGATCGGGTTCGAACCCGGGAACTCCGGATCAGTAGTCGAGCGCCCTAACCACTGAGCCACCGCGGCGGGTAGGACGCTTCGGCGTATGAAATTTTTCGCACGCGTTCTGTACAGAAGTTGTGATGGTTTCTTGGGTGCATACGCAAGCGCACTGGCGGCATGTGCTCTAAAACATCTGTAAAGTACGTCGTAATTTTCGCTACGTGAGGCGTGACAGAAGTCTGATCACCCTAGAGTGCTCCGTAATATTATGGACGGGACTGCACGTCGGGAGACAGAGAGCACCGTGGATTAGGGGATAACTCGTGCTTAATGGCATCCTACAGCGGGAATTGAGGAATACGTGTAATATGGAGAACAGCAAGGCAGCAATGTGGGCTAGGTGGTTGTACATTTGATGGGAATAACGCGCTACACAAGGAAATAACGACAACTGAAACGACGGACACAGGACAAGCGCGCACTAACAACAAACATTCATTCTGGTACGAGGGCACATATATACATTTCATGCACATGCTCAAAACAATCAATTCATTGCCCCCGGCTGTGTCGCTCGCTCCTCTGCGTTGTCGTCACCTCAGGAGTTAGAACTAATCAAGAAGCGAAGGAGCGTGCGACACAGCCGGTGGCAATGAACACACACACACAACACACACACACACACACACACACACACACACACACACACACACACGCACACACACACACACACACACACACACACACACACACACACACACACACACACACACCACACACCACACACACACACACACACACACACATATATATATATATATATAGTATTCTGTAGGGGTTCCAATGCGCCAGTTTACAAGTGTAAGTACAGTATTACGACAAACGCGACTGTTCGTTTTAAAGGTTTATTGTGCCAACAGTTTCGGGAATACCATTCCCGAAACTGTTGGCACAATAAACCTTTAAAACGAACAGTCGCGTTTGTCGTAATACTGTACTTTATATATATATATATATATATATATATAATATCATATATATATATAATATATATATATATATATATATATATATATATATATATATATATATATATCATATATATATATATATATATCCATTCTAACGGAGCTGCCAAAGCGGGTAACCGAGCCCGTGACCTCGGCACCGTTAGCGAGCACGGTGGCCTCCGGTGTCAGCGCAGCAATGACGACATGGGGGAGGAGGTCAACTGCATGCTGTCGGCTTGACACTGCTCGCTATGAGACTGACTTTGACACTGCGTTCCGATGCATGCTAGCGGGTCGGCGGAAGCTGTGCAGCCGCCCCGCTGAACTATTTCGCTGCTGGGGCTGAAGGTGCAACGGACAACGCATAAAACTGAGCTGAGTGGCAGTTTTTTGGATCTGCTTTGTTTAATGTGGCCAGGAAGAACATTGGCGCGTATGGAACTGGGTGATAACAAGGGACGCGAGTTTTGGAGTTCAATTTATTTTTCTGTCTTTCAGGGGCGTTTGGCTCTTGGCGGATGATGATGTTGAATTTAAATGTCAAAATTGTTTTTTACACATGGCGGGGCCAAATACCAATGTTCCAAGCATTTCATCCCAGGGTTGGTGCACACCAGGCCAGCGGAAATCGTGCACTCATTGTATCAACGATGGGTATGCCCGGCGGCATTGGGGATCGAACCCAGTACCTCCCGCATGCGAGAGGAATAGTCAAACTACCAGGCCACGTGTGCGCTTCGGCAAATGGTGGAGTCATGAGCCGAGAGCAAAATGCTTGGTTTGTCCAGGGCCGATGATATTTCGCAGGGAAGGCAGGCTTCAGTCTGTCCAACAACTGGCTAACGTTAAAAAAGCGCATGGGACGCTGCAGTTTGATTTGCCACTCACTTGAAGCTGGTAAAAGGCGCAACACTGACCCTAGTCCTACAAGAGATTCACGCATTCTTTTAGCAAACATTCTTTTCTTCATGCCATCACGCAAGACTTTTACGGGACATCAGGTGCACCGTCGCAAAGAATCCTCGAAAATCTGCCAACCTATATACGGCACACAGCAGTTTGGTATACGACGAAGCAAGCGCGCTTGTCACGTGCTGTTCAGTCAACGCGTGGTCTGTGGAAGCACAAAAGACCGTCCACTTTTACGCAACAAAACTCAATAGCGCAGTTTCACAAAATGACCGTTTCAACAAGAGATAACGAAGCAAAAAAAAAAGAGAGAGAGAGAGAGAGAGAGAGAGAGATCAAAAGTGGCTTCGACGCGGCCTCGCCAGCTGAAAGACGAAGCAGGCAATCGCTCTGGGCGAGCGCACGCAAAACTGCGCAGTTGTCGACCCCAGCGGAAGCCGCCTCGTCCCGCGTGTTCGCTTTCACCTTCACCAGGTGAAAGGCGGCCCATGAATGACAAGCGCGCTGGAAACCGGAGACGTTGAGCGACGTTCGACAGGCCCTCGAGTGACACGTTCGCCATCGGGGCGACTTTTTAAACTGAACGCGAAGAAAAGTAAAAAGAAAAAAGAAACGTGAGCGACTAACAGAAGGCCTCTACTCCATTCGCCCTCTCTAAACTGTTCAAAATGCAAATAAAAATGGCGAAAGCGGCGGCTTGACTTTCGCCAAAGGCTGCAGCGCGCTCTGAAGGAGCAAGAACAATGAACCGAAGCCCGCGAGGAATGACAGCGATCGGATGGCCCGTAAAAGGCCACAAAGAAATGAGCTGAGCGCTGCGCACGTACAGCACAGCCATTGTACGCGAAGGCACGTATGCGCCGAGAGACGGATGGCGTCGGCTTTCCGCTCTTCGCTGACGTAGTAGAGCTGTGCCCGCCCCGAAGAAAATACCAACGAACTGCATAACCGCTGCGCGGTAGAAGGAACCATCGCCGATCTCTTGACCACACCGGGGCGCCCACGTTTGGATAATGGACATGCCTCGCGTGTGAGCGGCTTTTAAAGAACTGGATGAGAATGCCTTTAAAGACGCTGACTATTAAAAAAAAAAAACTCTAGCTTGAATTGGTTAACTGTTGCCGCCAGGATTAAAATTCAAGCGACTGTTAAGCAATACTGCGGTGACTTACTTCTAGATGTGCTTTAGCAGTTTTTAGTAGTTTGCCGCTAGGAAATTTAAAAAAAAATATTGTAACAGCGCTAGCTGTACACACGGAAGATATCGCGGTAATGGTCCTTAGATGAAAAGTGCATCTGCGCGAATGAAGATTTTGCCTGTACAGACATCACGAGATGACGGTCTTCGCAGAAGCCTCTTACCTCCGTTTCCATTTTTTTACATATTTGTTCTGCATTCCTTCATGAGCTATTAAAAAAAAATGCCATACAAATCCTAGAACAAACAATCAGGATTTGCGCGGCACTCACCTAGCGGCGAACGGTGTTGGTCAGACGGTCCACGCATCCACGTCTCCAGCAGACTGATAGCGGGGAAAACAAATGGAGCGGTGGCCGAGAGGCGACGGTTCCCAAATGACTTCTTATCTCCCGAATTCCACAGCGGGGGTCAAGAAGCACGGCAGGACCACCGCCGCTGGGCGACGGTTGTCGCCTATCTCTCGGAAAGAGAGCTCTCACGACGTCGTTCCAGACCAGGCGCTTCGTTTGCAGCGCCCCGCATAAGTCGAAACGCACGTCGGAAAACACACACCAAGCAGACGATCAGGAACAGTGGCAACACACAAAAGAGCGAGAGGCGAGCCCCGCGAGACTTCTTGTCAAAAATGCCACCCGCGCTGGCCCGTGGCGGCTTCGCAGCACGCCAAAGAAAGCAAGAGTCCAGCACACAGTGACAACGCGGAGAAAAAGCTGCCGGTCGAAAAACACAGGCTCCAAGCCGGCGCGCACGCTCCGATGCGAAACGTTGTATCGGCCGCACTGTGCCAAGAAGCAGACGACTCGGATGATGTTTTCAGACGCGGCCGCAGCAAATGCCGTGGCGCGGCAATCGCTAGCGATAGAGTTGTTTCCCTTTATGCTCTTCTTGCGCTTTCTTGTTCTCAGTGGTTTTTACGTTGACGGGTGCTTTCCGCCCGTTCGCGTCATTCGCAAAGCCGCTCTTTGAAGAGTCGCATCTTCCAATAACTTTTTCGTTGTTTCCAAAGCGAGCGATATGCGCCTCAACTTTTATTTGCTCGCTGTCTTTTCGGACCGCTCAATCCAAATTTGTGTCCGCTGTCGCAACGGCAAATATTTCTTGTTTTACCGCACGGCGTTGGAAAGTAAAGTTTTTTAAGATTATAATATCTGTATTAAAAAAAAAGCTTTAGAACCAATAGGGATTTACAATGCTGTCCTTGTGAGGTATTGCGGGAAATAGTAACAGTCGTCTCCGATTAAATAACTCTCATTTTATTTCGTAGCACATGACAACGTTACGTCACTTACGTGTTTGCAGGAGTGGTACTGCTAGCGATTTCGTAAAATTAACACTGCAGTGCTTGCTTCCAGGGAGGTACAAAGAAATTTAAGGCGCAACATCCTGAAATTTGTACTAATCATGAAATTGCATGCGCGGCACATTGAGGAGATTGCAGAGTCAACGTGAGAAGCGGCATTTGGTCGAGATGTCAACCGCTTTGGCAGAACCGCTGCCTCGGAAGTACGCTGACACTCGAATGCGAACTGATTGACGCCAGCGAAATTTCGCAGCGGCTCACACCGACCACTACAGGTGGCAAGACATGATTCGTGCATGTAACTTTCGAATCTCAGCTGGATCAAGTGGGACGCCAACTCATAACACCGAAACAAACCGTGTCTCGATATTCTCGATGCTGCCGTAGCATGAAAATCGTCAAGCCGACAACGTCTCTCAATGTGCTGCAGAGAGCAACGTAAACGAGAGAAAGGGCGAATGAAAAGCGGACATGGAAAAGACTGCTGTGGACAGAAAAGACGACAAAACAAAGTCAAACGACAACTGGCAGAAGCGAAAGAGGAGTGATGCAGCATCTGATCGCCTTTTAAAACTGCCGAGACCAGCGCCGCTATAGCTCAGTGGTAGAGCACTGGTCTCGTAAACCAGGGGTCGTGAGTTCAAACCTCACTGGCGGCAACCTATTTTTTTACTTCATTTCTTTTTTTCTTTTTATGTGTGCACTTTTTAGAAAAAATGTTACCTTTGGCTGTAGGCTTTTCGAAACGGCAGCATAAGCGCACAAAAATAGAAAATTCGCCGCTAAAGCGCGCGCCGCACATCAGCCGTGCCCCTTCTGCGCTGCAGCCTAGGCATTCCAAAGGCCCTGCCGTACTCATTTAATACGCTCGCTAAAGGTGCAGTTTAGTAAACCAACGAGTTTACTCCAACTAATTCACAGCATCTTCTGCTTGAATATTCAGCAGTTCTCACTCCTAACCGCCGCAGCACAAGCGAAAACTGCTGCCTCTTTTAGCGAGGGTTAGATCAAGCTTGGATTAACTGGCACATGCGGTTAGCTCCTTAATAACTCACATTCGCTCTAAAATAAGAAAAGAAGATTGGATAGCTCTCTGAACTGGTCACAAGTTGAAAAGAACAGTGACAACGTAGATGAACTTTGCTTGTCAAAGCAACGCTGAGCTGTGTGTTCAATTGTTAAGCGCAAGAGCAGAATGTGTGTATGCGTGTCCATAACTTTCGAATTTTGTTACGTTTCTGTTCTTTACTTAAATCATTGTTATCATAACTGTACAGCCAATATTAGAGGTATGCCTAGCTGTTACCTTTTGGGAATGTAAAGTTCCATGCTGGTCTTTTCGCCACCTATGCCAAGAAGTGGGCAGGAGCCCCGTCAAGCTACTATGTCCGTAGCTTTCTGTTCCTGCCCCTAGTATTTCCTCCAGCTTGTAGGAGAAAGATGGTACCAAATAAAGATTTCAATGACAATGAAGAACGCCATAATGTAAGGCTCCGAAAAATTTTTGTTCAACTCGGCAGTTGTGGCGCTAAGGGGAACCGAGGGGTGGCCGCCACCGCAGCAAAAATTTTCCAAATGATATAAAAAAATTGCTGTTTCTTCAGAACCCCTGAGAGGAGGACGCTGGATGATAATGTAAGCCAGGCTCCCTCGCTGCACGTTAATCTCTGGCGGCTGCATTTTGTTGGTTTTATTTTATTTTTTTATTTTTTTTATGAAGAGGCAATGCCATACACACACTATCCGTACAGAAATTTGTCTCCTTCCCACCCCGTCTCGCCACCCCGCTACGAATATCCTGGCGCCGTCTCTGCACCAATAGGGCGCCGAGTTCGAAACAAGAGGGTGTTCTTGCTTTTTGCTTCCATCGAAATGCAGCCTTTATAAGGCCCGTATCGAAGCAGCGGTATTGGGCTCAGTAGCGTAATGCCGTCACAGAGCCATCGCGGCGGCTAATGGCGGCTAATAGTCGCGCTACGTCAAATTAAGGAATTCCTAACTGTTCGTTTACAGACAAATTTAAAAAAAAAGTCCCCTGGACTTTAATGCATGGCGGAGGAGCTCTGCTTTTAAGACATCGTTTATTTTGACAGATTTTGCTAGTCTGGTTGGGTTTGAAGACTTTTATTAAACTCTGCACATCTCCAACCAAAAAATTTAATTTGAAACTAGCTACTGCCCCCAGTCACCCCTGATGGAGAAGCCGAGCAGGCTCCTAAATGTTGAGCTTCAAGTTAAAGTTTCTGGTAGGAGATATGCAGACTTTATTATAAGCTCTGCTTTTAACAGTCGCCACAGGCCTGCTGCGCCAAGTAAAGACTGCTGACGTCTCTCTCTCTCTCTCTCTCTGGACCGAAAGAATGAACTAGGCGACAGGTGTACCCACACAGACGCATATTTAATACACCCTACGTGACACACACACTAGCACACAAAACTAACAAAACACAAAACACAAATACTATAAATACGCACGACCCGGGAACACTGCTACCAGCGTCTCCTACTAGCGTTCTACTGTTAGTGGTCGGCGTTCGTGCTCACGGTTGGTTCGGTGCGGCTGCGGCGTTGTATGGGTCCAGTAGCCGACGTCGAGGTGGCGCTCGACGTGCTTGGGCTGGTATCGCTGGCGGCGTCGTTGGCTGCGTCGTACAAGCTCCCGGTCGAAGCGCCCGTGGAGGTGATGCCGGTGTTGTTGGCGTTGGGGGCACCACCCGGATAGGTGGCAACAGCGCTGGAGACACACCTGGCCGTAGCAGGCGGTAGCGTCCTCAGTTAACTCCCCGGAACGGGCTCAGGAACGGCAGGGAGTCCACGATGCGAAGCCGTAGAACGCGAGCACACCGGAGCAGTAGCCGGCGTCGCTCTCTTCCAGCCGAAGCGTCCCTGACCCGCAGGAGCCTCCGCGTCTCTGTTCTTCCCCCCCGTGCCTCGCTCTCCCTCGCCCTTTTATGGCCTTGGCGTTAGTCCACGCCATCCTTATCGCCAACCTCTTCGTCTTCTTCACACCTCTTTCCTTCATAATTTTATTTTAGACTCCCTATTATATGTGACAACTCCCAAGACAAGTAACCAGTGGAACCGTCTTCCCACCTGAGTAGCCAAAATTACCGATGACGCGCTGTCATACACATCCGTCATTGGCGAACATGTTGATTCTCACTGATGTGTATTCTGGTGTTTTATTGGGTTAAACTGTTTTATTTCCGCATTTGCCGCATTCTTGTCTCATATTCTTGTACTTCATCCATTCCACTGTCTTCTGTAATTCCCACGAGCTCTCAAGGTGTATTTAAATATAATTAACAAATGGCTTACGGTTTACGGGGTTTAACGTCCCAAAGCAACTCAGGCTATGAGGGACGCCGTAGTGAAGATCTCCGAAAATTTCGACCACCTGGGGTTCCTTAACGTGCACTGACATCGCACAGTGCACAGGCCTCTATAATTTCGCCTCCATATAATAAACAAATAAATACAACAATTTGGCAACTTCTTTGTTTTATACAGAAGCTTGTGGAACAATTCGCAGTAAGTAGGCATTTTAAGGCTGCCGTAACTAAACACCTGGAGATTTCACTGGACATGTCAGTACTCGTTGTGCTGGCAAGATTCGGCGGCGACAGGCATAAAAAACCGATTGAGAAAAGGAAAGACGCAGTAATCGTCTCACTGCTCGGTGGCGCCAGTAGAATAAACTGAAGTTGGCCTGCGTTAATAGATTACTGTGTTATAATAACAAAGAAGTTACTGTGGTCGAAAACTGAATTTCAATTAGGTAGACAAGGCTATAACTGAAACAGAGGTAGCGCCACCACTGGCCGCTTTCGCATTCAAATTGCGAAGACGTGAAGACCTTCACCGATCCCTGAAGCTAGGCTGCATCTATATTCTCTTCCAAACGAGGATCACGGAGTCCTTTTCGGTCTTGACGCCAAGATTCTGAATCTAGTGGCGGAAAGTTTTTGCATTTTGAAATCCTCCGGCATCGCATTATCACCAGATCACGATCTGTCGCGCTAATCACTTGCATGATACCTCGAAGCTAACCCCTCATATTTTTTCTCGTCGCTTAGATGTCTTGTTTTTAGTTCCTCGTGTTCAATATCTGCACTTCTCCCGCTTGTGGTTATTTTAAGCATTCACTTATTTTGATTATTCTTACTTAATATTATTTTTAATTCCCTGTGCAATGATTCTTATGCACTCAAAGGTAATAATTGGAGGCGATACTTCAGCTCCGCCTTAAGGGTATGACGTGATAGCTAATGGCTTAATGCTGATATGCAGAATTGGGCATTCTGTACTACCCGCCCCGGTGGCTCAGTGGTTAGGGCGCTCGACTACTGATCCGGAGTTCCCGGGTTTGAACCCGACCGCGGCGGCTGCGTTTTTATGGAGGCAAAACGCTAAGGCGTCCGTGTGCTGTGCGATGTCAGTGCACGTTAAAGATCCCCAGGCGGTCGAAATTATTCCGGAGTTGTTGGTGTTGTTAGCCTATCAAAAGATGGCACATACCCAAACTGGGGAATCAGCCAAGAATCGGGTGACTATTTACCTGTATTCAGGTATAATTAAAATGAAAAGCTCGCGGGAAAGCAACATAGGAGGATTCTTCCTCATGAAGAGAATAGGGATGAAAGTTTTGATTTCAAGATTAGTAATAATAATAATAAAGAGAGAAACTGGATATTCGTGCTATTCATATAATGTTAGTATATCCTCATTAAAAGCAGTGGCAGGCTTAACATCTGCCTTGTAGACGTCGTATCACTAGTATGTGTTTGTTTCATAAATTTTATTACAGCTCACTTCGTCATCCACCCTACATCAATCCGCCGGCACGCATTTCCACCCGCATTGGTAATCCCCTTCAAGTTGCCCGGCCTCGTACGCGCACTACTACATTTGCATCGTCATTCTTTCCACGTTCAGCCACGGACTGGAACAGCCTTCCACACGGCATCGCCGCAATCACCTGTCCATCAACATTTGTGAATTGTTTAGCGACTATATTTAACAGCGAATAATTTATATACTTTACGTGCTTTCTTTGTTTATTAAATCTGATTTATGCATGTAACTCACCCCTTATGTAACACCCCTAATCCCGGGGGCATTTAAGGTAATAAAGTGAAATGAAGTGAACCGAATTATTAAGTCAAAATGTAATAATTGAGAGGAAAGAAAATTTTGTGACCCCTAGCATGGCAGTCGGTGATTCTAGCAGGAAATTTAGAACAGAAGTACAAACAGATCTGTGGCTGAACCCATATGTGATGGCACCAAATGATAGCAAGAGCGGGCTGCTTAAACTAATGCGAAGGGGCCGCAAGGGCTCCTCCAGCAACCTTCTTCTCAAAGAGGTGTATCGGCGACAATAGAGCAAAAAATGCTTAATAGATTCAGGCTCACGGCAAAATGCACAAAGGGGAGAGAGCGCCAAACCCGACCTGTGTAAATAGAAATTTAGAGGAGGGATACGGCACCGCAGCCTCGTCAGAGATACTTCAATGCTGCCGAGATCGACAAACTTGCCTGTTCCGAGAATATCTGAGGTGCTGATAATCCGCCGATGTTACAAGTGTTGTGTCTTGCGTGCTTAAAAACGCACGTTGCCGAAACCTAGATGCTGTAATATAGGCTGTAGCCGGGATGATAGGCAACACGGGGCCGCTTAGGGAAGCCTTTGCGAGCGTATCAGCAATCTCATTAACTGTCACACTGCTGTGACCGGGAACCCATACTAAATGAACAAGACTCAAATGCGGAGGAAGCAGGGACAAGAATGTGTTGAAAATGGGACCGCCAACATGCGCGGCGAGGGACGAACACAGAGATAAAGAATCGGTAATTACTGCCAGTGCGGTAATTGAGGGGTGTAGCTTTCGCAGGGCAGGTACTACTGCCAGAAACTCTGCTTGAAAAATAGGGGTGAATTCTGGAAGGCGCAGTGAAAAGGACCAGTCTAAATGCGAACAGAATATTCCCACACCTGCCTTTTCAATGCACTGCGATGCGTCGGTTGCTATTTAAATTTTGGTAGGTAGGGTCCTTAGATGATCGTCTAATAGACCATTTAGAATACACGGTGGCAAAGGCTTTGCATTTTGGGGGAAAATATCGTCGAAAACAATGCGGACAGCGGGCCCTCAGCATAGCGCAGGAAAGATGTCATAAATTTTCACATCTAAAGGTTCAAGCAATGTTTGCACAAGCACTACCTGTGGGGTATGAAAATGAAACCAGAGGGCACTAAACAAGGAGGTCGGCTGGCAACAGAAAATGCTTTGCGAACGGTGGAAATGAGATTCGTAGATTCTTAGGTATGTCTGCACAGTTAAAAATTGAAGACGAGATAAGAGAGGGGGAATGCGGGCTTCAAGGTAGAGCACATTGGTAGCCACAAATTTTGGGAGGCCGAGGCACATCCGAAGTGCTTGCCTCTCCGAAATGAGGAGAGTACGAAGTTTGTATGCAGCCGAGCCTGAAAACAACACAGATCCGAATTCTAAAATTGGCCTGACATACATTTTATAAATCGTTAATAGCGCATCCCTTCGCATGCCGTATCGGTGACTGCATAGTCTACGTAACATGCCCACGGCACGAGCCCCTTTCACCGCGAAATGGTCAATGTGGGGTCGCCAGGTGAGTTTCTCGTCATAAATGACCCCGAGGTATTTTAGGAATTGAACGTGCGGTATTGGTTGTAAGTGGCAAGTGAGAGAGACCACTACAGGATTCTGTAGAAGGAAAACAAGGATGGCGCACTTGCCAACATTTAACTTCAGCTGCAAGCTGCTCAGCCAGTGCTCAACTGTACTCAGATATGACTGCAAAAGACCATGCAGGGAATGTATATCCGGCGCAGCCGCAAAAAACACAATGTCGTCCGCATAGAAGTAAGTGCGTACATGGCGATGTAGAGGAATTGAGCTCAACAGAATATTAAAGAGCACAGGAGAAAGAACAGCTCCTTGCGGTACACCTCTCGTTTGTTTGTACCTCTCTGAATGCACACCATTATGGACGCAAAAGAATTCCCTGTTATAAAGAAATGCAGATATCCAAGCAACTACATAATCTGGAAACTGAAGAGACTGTAGGCTATGTATTAGGATGGAGTGTTCTACACTGTCGTAAGCTTTGGCGACTTACGTCTAACGTAAACAAAGCCACGACCTGTCGTTGACGACGAGCAAGGAGAATTCTGCTCTCTAGATCAGCATGTGCATTCCATATCGAACACCGTGGCCGGAATCCGAGTTGACACGGGATGAGTATATTTTTGCTGGCCACGAAGGCTGACACCCGAATTAGTAACACCCTTTCTAATAATTTTACCACGTTTGATGTTAAAGAAACTGGCCTAATATTATTCAATTCATAGCCTTCACTCTGATTTTTCACTAAAGGAATCACATTGGCCAGCATCCATTCAGGAGGTATCCAAGTGTGTCTGATAGAGTAGTTTATGAGGTGCAATAAGGAGTTGGGAGACTCCTCATAGAGAATCTTGAGCATCTTTATAGTGACACCATCAGGGCCAGGAGCAGCCGCTGGTAATCTCTGCACAACTTGGGAAGGCTGCGATAGATTAACTTCTGAGGCATTATTATTTGGCACCACTGAGTCGCAAACAACAATGGTCGCAAAGGCAGTAGAGACAAAAACTGCTTTTGCAGGCCCGTGGCAATTAAATAAACCGCCTGGATAGCTTCTTTAGGTGACATAACTAACGACTGTAAATTACTAGAGGACGTGAGCAGTTTTCTAGACCGTAGAAAGCCGAACAGTGCACGTCGGTTGCCCGACTTCGAAAGATAATCGAAGTGTTCTGAGACATATTTTTCCTTCGCACGAGAAATTGCGCGTTTAACGGTGGCTGCAATAAATTTATAATCACTCCAGTTATTTGGGAATTGGTTATGAAGAAGCTTTTTTTATGCAGCCTTCCTCCGCCTGTAATCTCTTGTACAGTCCGCATTTCACCAGGTAGAAGAACTCCCTTTTGTTGGCCGCACCAGAAACTCCGACTTTTTACGGCATTCTTCTATAGCCAAATATATGCTTCTTGACTGGTGGGCCTCGGCAATGTTAGACACTGGCACTAGGGCAGAGCGCAACGCCGTCTGAATATCTGTCATAATTTATATGTGACCGCAACTGAGAAGACGCAGGAGTTACACGACATACGATACCAAAATGAATAGGTATATGGTCACTTGAGGTGCGCAATCAACAGTCGACCAATCCGTTACGCCAATGCCAGGACTAGTGAACGTGAGATCTAAAACAGATTGAGTCTGTGTGCGAAGGTAAGTCGCCGATCCTGAATTTAAGCACATGAGGTTGTGATCAGAAACCCAGTCCCAGAGGCGCTTGCCGCATAGATTAGTCCTAAAACCCCACGACACATGGTGAGAATTGAAGTCCCTAGCCACGAGAACTGGGTTTTTACAGTTAACGAGTAACAAGTCCAGAGGTCTTATAACCTGTACTCCAGAGGGGAAATAACAATTTGCTATGGAAAATGGAGAGCACCTAGGAAGTACAAAGTCTAATGCCAAAATCTCACAGTCATGAGACATTTGTTGAAAATATACCTTAGCCCTGTGGCAAAATTTTGAAGAGACTGAAGTTAGTAAACCACCTCCTCTTGACTGGCGGTCTAGGCGAAACGAACGGTAATTTTTAAAACGAAAATGTTTGTCTGTTGGAACCCAGGTTTCTTGCAGAATTATGACATCCGGATTAAGCTGAGTAGAAATGCAGAGTAAATCTGCGGAAGCTGAAAGAATAGAGCGACATTTCCACTGTAGAACTCGCAACGACGCTATGGTTGCGAAAGCCTAGAAGCAGCAACTGCCTGCCCCAAAATGGTATCCTCAGGCTTGGTGCCAAGCTGTTGCTTCTTTGATTTGGGCTGGGTACGTGGAGAAGACGACGAATGAGACATGGGGGACCCGCTGCGCTTGAGAACCCGCGCATCATCTCGGAATCATATATTATACCATCATCACTCGAAGTGCCCGAGGTAAGTACCACGGAAGGGGCTGTAGTACGTTCCTGGGGCTGAGATGCTTCAGGAATTGTAGACCGGGTAAGAGTAGAGGGAATTGCTGTCGAGAGAGGGTCCAAACCGGCCTGCATGGCATGTGTAAGCTGAGTCGCTAGAACGTTTGTAAGGCACTCCGACACACTTGCGACAATCCTTTCTACCATTTTAAGACATTGAAGCCTCCACAGCAGCCGCAATTGCCTGGGACAGCGTCGAGCCTAACATGACTCCTTGACGAGCGGTCACACCTGCATAACCGTGGGCACGTTCTTTCAACTCTGTGATAGCGTCACGGCGCGAACAGCGTTTTCTGTCAATTATCTCTAGAATTTGGATTTCCTGCGCTCAGGGCGGGACAATTTGAGTAGTTTGCAGAGTGGGCCCCACCGCAAAGGCAAACACTTCTCGTTCTGCTCAGTGCAGGTGCTCGTCGCATGACCATCCCCACAGTTGCAACACCACAAGTTGGATTTGCAACCGCCGGCGCTATGGCCATAGCGCCAGCAGTTGTTGCACTGCAGAGGCCTAGATGACAAAGGGTCTACCCGAAAAATTAGAGGCCATGCCTTGATTTCAGAGGGGCGGGAAGTTCCGACAAAGGTGGCAATCACAGATTCGGTAGGCACCCGCATGTTGCTTACATGCCGGCTACAGCGGTGCACAGCAACAACACCTGCAGCAGACAAAAGCTCAAGAGAGACTTGCCGGAGACAGGGAAGAGCCCACGCCTCGAACGATACCTTTCGTGCAAGCCAGATGTGAAGGGATAAATGAACTTACCCGAAGCAAGCAAAGGATGAGGCCTTTAGTAAATCTCTGACACAGTCGAGGTCTGGCGATCTACACAGAATCCCGCTGCGTCCAAACTGGTCGTACCTCCGAGATTGACTCATAATGAGAAGTGGCTGACTGGAGAGCAGCCCGAACAACTCCAGGGTTGGTCATCTTGATTGCACCGCCATCCCGAGGCACCACCGCAACAGGGATACTGCCGACGCCGCTGCGCAAAAAATCTTCCAAAGGCAGGAGATCAGGGGATAGAGAAGCCGACCAGGGGGAGCTCCCCTGGCCGGGAGACTGGGTAGACATAGCCCGGGCTTACTGCCTTACCGCGTGCTTAAAGCCCACAAAACGAGAAGCCACCCGAACCTTAGCCGATCGTTCCCAGGAGAGCAGAGCAGCCCGCCAACGGGCTGAAAACGGGAGTGAGTACGAATCTGGAACGTGAAAACAGCGCTGCGCACCCGACTCTCCCGTCTTCTTTTTTCCCGGAGCCTTCCACTACGGCATTTCTGTCTTCTTCTTTCACTCCCTCCTTTATCCCTTTCCTTACGGCGCGGTTCAGGTGTCCGACGATATATGAGACAGATACTGCGCCATTTACTTTCCCCCAAAACCCTTATTATTATTATTATTATTATTATTATTATTATTATTATTATTATTATTATTATTATTATTATTATTATTATTATTATTATTATTATTATTATTATTATTATTATTATTATTATTATTCTGTACTTAACATTATTAGATTACTGGGAGTCCTCATACCACTTCTGGCGTAGTGGTGCAGCCGCTAAGCGATGCGCCACTTCCCTGCGATGGCAGGTGCTCCCAGCGGTGGGCCTTGTGAAACACAGGTTGCTCTTCCCAGCAACCTCTCGAGACTAATCATTAATTTAACTCCCATCTGCCAAGGTGGCCAGTTTTCTCAAAATCCGATGGGCAGGTTATGATGACGCGACAAGGTCACGTGACCTAGCTGGCCCACCTACCTTCTACCTCTTAGGGTGCTTCTCTCCGGATTTTTCGCTCACGGTCAACGACACCGACGACGACGACGACGCCAGATTTTTTGCGACACGAGCTCCCTAACGCTATCGCGTTAAAATCTTGCACCCGTGAGATCACAAGAATTATATAATTGAAAATAAGACCTCTGGCATATGCGTCAATTCGACTCTATATCGGCTGGGTGACCAGCAGCCGTAGGCGAACAGCTATAAAGTTGATGTAGTACAATGTTACGAAGTTCACACCTAAGTAGATATGGCTGACCCTGAACGCAATTTATATCGATGAAAAAAAACACAATACCGTCGATTGGTTGACATGGAGCAAAAATAAAATCAGTTTTGGGGAAAGGAAAGGGGCAATAACTGTCTCACTTTCGGTGGACATCTCAACCGCCCTGTGAAGTAGTAGCAGTAAAAAAATTAGCTGCGGTTTAGCAACTGCTGAACCTGGTTAGAGAGCGAAAGCTGTGGGTGTATGGGGCAAGTAGACGCGGCTTGGCGTCTGTAACGTTGAGTGCGTTCCGCACACTGGATAGGCAGCGCCCATCCTGCCACTCTGGCAGGTGGCAGTTAAATTATTTGTTGATCGCGAGAGGTTGGTCACCCAATGGACGCTGTGGCCTATATATTCCCCCCCAGACTGACGTCATAAGAGCAGTTTCCATCGCGCATTTACGCGATTGCCACGTGACTTTTATATAGCCCTCTACAGGGGAATCGAAAGGTCAAAGGTCAAGTGGTGTGACACCATTGTGGACCACATATGGTAAGGCCTACATAAGCCACACTTTACGTCTCGCTCACTTGAAGGTCAACCGGCAACGCACGGCAAAATCGGCTTTACCAAGCGTAGTGAAGCTTTCCCTTCAAAACTTTTATTGAAACAAAGCAGTTTTGGGCACGCAGAGTCCTGGTCTCCCGCACGGCCTCACTATATACACTAAAACGTTAAATAAAATTGGTCTTCGAGGAAAGTAACGAGCGCTGTAACTGTCTCAATTCTTTATGGACACGTCAACCGCTCCTTGAAAAATGAAAATAAGTAAATTGAACGCACAGTAATTGTTCCATTTCTCGGTGGACACCTCCACTGCACCATGAAGGAAAGAAAGGAAAGAGAGTAAACGATGGCTGCCCTTTCCTTTGCTCATAACCAAGAACAATTGATTAACTGAATGGTTTTAAAACAATTACTGCACCCCTTGATTTCCTCAAAACAAATTAAAGCAGAACCGGTCTTAGGGAGAGAGTATAGCCATAAGTATAATCACAAGTACACAAGTATAGTCAGTAGCCTAGTTCACTGTAACCCACACATCAACTAAATTGACGCTACCCAATGCGGAATCTAACAGGTCGTAAAGAACAAGCCGCAACGCCGTTCGAAGCCAGTTCTATCACGTTCCGTGTTGGCTCTCTCATCTTTCATTCAAGTCCCTAAAAATGTCTGCAGAATCTTTTCTGATATTCTTTGTTTCTGTTGGCTGTATGCCTTTGTATCAGCTGCATTTGACGTGGCGCGGTGCATGCAGGCGAATTAGCAGCAAAATGGCTCGTCGTCTATGGCGCTTAGCCCTCGTGTCTCGATTTCTTCGTAATGCAAGCCCTGCGGTAAGCCCGTTCACGTTGTCGCGTTTTGGCGAGGATCATCTCAGCGGACTTTATTTTCCAGACTTTAACCCCCCCCCCCCCCCCCCTTATTTTCCCTCGTATTTATTATAAATGCTGGGCATACACGTCCTAAGGGAGCAAATGTCGAATCCTGATAGCATGTTGCGAAAGCTAATTTGGATTGCACTTTTTGGCTTCGTGTTACTAGTTGAACCTCGCTGTAGCGAAACGGTTATAACGAAATCATGGATATTAAGAAAGAATGACAATTCCCCTTGGAAGGTTGGCCAACACGGGCTATAACGAAGCTATGGCTATAACGAAGTGATCGCCGGGCTTCTTCGGTTTCGTTATAACGAGGTTCAACTGTACCTCATACATGTCAAAAGGAGTTCCGCACAGTTCCTTCGCGGTTACTGGATTTCATTCGCTGCTGGAGCTTAGCAAAACGATTGGTGTGAACAGTTTCTTCTTCGTTTCCGTATGCTAACGGTAGACATAAAGTCTGCCCTCATAATTTCAGTTTCCACATTTGTAGGGCTCGCATATTTCTGATTGACCGTCGCAACGTGTTTACCTTTGGTCATGCACAGAACACAATGCTAAGCTCTTCATTGTAATAATTAACTACCTATGTACACGCGATTAGGTGCCGGCACGCATGTCCGCCGCTATAGCTCAGCGGCAGAGCACTGGTCTCGTAAACCAGGGGTCGTGAGTTCGATCCTCACTGGCGGCTTGTTAATTTTTTTAATCTTTTTTTCTGGTTCATTTAGGAGAAATTACACTTTAAGTACGCAGAGATCTCACGCATTATTTCGTCATATGTTCAGACACCTCCCTGAGACACGCTACCATACGTATTGTAACAAAAGCGCGCGCATTTAAGCGATTGCGTGTTGCTTTCATTACAAAATGTTTGCCGCTCGTGTTATATTTCAAGGCTTCTTTTGAAAACCAAACTTTGCGTTTTAGCAATGAAGGTGGGCGAAGAAGACTAAAAAAAAAATGGAATCTCGGACGCGGACATATGTTCACGTGTTCTTCCCGTTGTTTCAGTGTGCCGCCTTTTCCGAAAATCCAGCTATCTTAGCTTCAAGGAAAGCAAACAGTTGGTGGGACTGGGCTGGTTTAGGCGTTCAGACAAGCCAGGCGTAGCAGGAGAGAGTCTTGCCGGCAGGTTCGCAGACGACTGTCCTCTGAACGCGGCGCGCTCTCTTATGATGACGTCGCATAATGTCATGAGCCATGACACTGGACGCGAACTTCCCGCTGTACCTCCGCATTCCTACGACAACGGCTTCGTCCCGCAGCTGGCATCCTTACCCCACGTCTCGACAAATTCCTTCGGCACTGTGTGCGTCCGAATGCTGCTGGTGTGCGCGTGACGACCGGCGCGCTCTCGTCACTTGGCTAGCATGTCTTCTGTGGGTGCGGGACAACTCTCGCCCTATGAATAAAGACTTCAGCTCACCACGGTAGCGTTCTGGTTTATGGGCGGAGTTTATATGGCATTTAAGCGTGATTTTCCGCCTCAGGGGTATCAGCCGGTTCCACCACCGCAAGTTATGTCCGCCCTGGTGTGCGGTTTACCGCCGACATCTTAGCCGCGGAGGAGGACTTCGCTCGATCCGGACGCCGAAAGCTCAATTTTGAACGTGGCTTGAATGACCAATTAGACCATAAAATTCGTACTGCTGGGAAATCTGAGACAATGTCCTGTGCTAAGCTGGCTCTGGGAATAAGTGCCTCTACAAGACATCATAAAGAGGTCGCTGAGGCGTAGCGACGCTAGCGATCTAAGCAGCTGTTCCACTGAAAGTTCTGTGAAAAGGCGGCACACTTGGTCTTGAAATGGCTCTCGACTGGGCGTGGCTTCAACTGTTCATACACTGCCAATAAGCCCGCTTCCTGCATTAACAGTGGCAAGGTACGCCCCTGGATGGAAGCTGTTCCGAGTCCAGATCAGCCACGTTCCCCCCTCCCGAAACAACTCCTTGCCCTGACCCTCACCCTCGCCACCACGGTCCCTTACAAAAATTTCCTTATACAGCCTACAGACTTCTCCATCGACTTTTGCCTATAAAGTCTATAGACATTCTATAGACAAAACTTATAAACTAATCTATGGCAATACAAATCCCATAGACAGTTTATAGACAATCTATAGATTTATGGCCATACACTGTTAGTAGACTTTCTTGTATAGATAGTCTATACACTATGAATAGACAAAAGGAAATATCTATAGGAAGGCAATGTAGTATATAAGAGGTCTATAGGCAGTCTACAGACCATTTTTATGAGGGCTGGCGCCTCCTACTCGGAGTGAGGAGCGTACTTATAACCACTGCCAAAGATGACCGCACTTGCCTAGGCGTTTAGGTGCTTCTTCCTTTGACTGCTACTAGCCACAGAGGAATACGAAGTGCGGAAACGAGCCCAGATTTCTCGGGCACCACTTTTAATTGTGGGGCAACTGTGGACTACTGCAAGATACTGTTATCAACATACCGATCGGAATGGTCCAATCTTCAGACACGTAACGAAATTTTGCTCTTGAAGTTTGTGTGTACTCACACGGAATAGCTAAGACTACCATGTAATACGAAAATAGTGCGTTTTTCACAATATATATGCGAATATATTGGTAATTATGGTGTAATCTTACGATATGCGATAAAAAAAATCGCGTTCAACAACTTCCCGTTGAAAAAAAAAAGGCTAGTCCGGAGTTTCTTTGTACGATAAAGCTCCCACTTAGTTGTAAAAATTTCAGTGCTTCAATGTCAGTGCATTGAGCAAACAAACGGGTTACGCGGATCGAATGAATCAAGATGGCTTGAGAGCACACTGGTAATGGTATACGAAAAATGGTCACGGATGTAAGTGGCCTCACCCAGCCTTGCTTCTAACACGGCCGCTCACTTCTGTCAGTGAACTCCGTTATGCTGAGAGGTGTCAGTGTCTGGCTACGTGGTTCTGGCAGAACGCTTGATATAAATGGAAATTATTTGTAGGGTGTGCTAAAGTCTATATCCTACAGGTTGAGTTTTTATTATTCTTTATTCATATTCATTCAACACCAGATGATGTTAGATGCACAGGCAAAAAGCGCAATAGGCATTACAGGGCCAGAGCACCCATTCTTTGCAGCAGTGACGGCACAGTACAACAATGCATATTATAAGCACATAGATCAGTTAAAAAAATATGAAAGTGAAGTGAAGTATGAAAGTGAAATATGAATATGAAGATCAGTGAAAGATGTGAAGAAAAGGGGGTAATGGACATTGAAAGAGTCATAGGTTCAGCTCCAGGAATTAATTTTTAATTAGTTTCTAGTGACGACGAAGAGACTGCCAGTGTTTTCTTTCTTTTTACAATTATGGGTTTATAGGCTCACCTGTTGCTTCTATAAAGGTCGGTCATAAAGCAACGCACAATTCACTGTAGCTCAGTAACGGTGAGCACTAGAGAGATGAACTTTAGTTGACAGAAGCATTGGAGCTATAGTCCTTTGTAAACGCCACTGAATATTTGATCCATTTGAATCACGGCACGGCAGCCATCTTTCTTTCCATCCCTCAAATACGTTCATAAAACCATTGAGGTTGGTCACTGCGCCACTTTTTCACACACGCAATGAACTCTTTGTCATATCGAAGCTGTTTTCCGTGGAAATGAGCCTACAACTGACGAAACAGGTAGATATCCTAAAGCGTTTCGTGAATGACTTCATAAAACCATTGTGGGCAATTCCCAAAGAAACTTGGCAGAACATCATCACACATGCTGCTCCTGGTTTGCATCCGGAGCGGTGGAATCTAGCGATTGCAAGATTTTCTCTATCCCGCACTCGTTCAATTAGCGTTAAGACGCATCCTTGCGCCACACCTCTTTGCTCCATGATATGGCTTGTGGTGATGATGAAGATGAATTTTTATGGCGCAAGGGCAGCTTTGGCCAAAGAGCGCCATGGCAAAGGTAGTTTTCATTTCACAAGGTGGGGTCAAAGACCCATTTCCCAAGCATTTCACCCTAAGAAGCCGAGCACCAGGCAGGGGAAAGCTTGTACCCATTGTATACCGGTGGGTACCCGGCGTCACTGGGGATCGAACCCCGCACCTCCCGCATACGAAGCGGATGCTCAAACCATTAGGCCACCGTCATTTTAAAAGGGTTCTTAAATAACTGGACCTGGCTACAGCAATCGGCAAGCCGAAACATCTGAAGGCATTGAAACACACTCCTTCCTTTCAATTTGTTGTCCCCATATGCTGGCAACAGCTCACAGCGAATTAACTTCAATGCTGGGTAATCGACGGACTTGTAGACGAATTCGATCATTGCACACTGCCGTAGTGAGGAATATAATATATAATATAACTGTTTTTTTGGGGGGAAAGGAAATGGCGCAGTATCTGTCTCATATATCGTCGGACACCTGAACCGCGCCGTATGGGAAGGGATAAAGGAGGGCGTGAAAGAAGGAAGAAAGAGGTGCCGTAGTGGAGGGCTCCGGAATAATTTCGACCACCTGGGGATCTTTAACGTGCACTGACATCGCACAGCACACGGGCGCCTTAGCGTTTTTCCTCCATAAAAACGCAGCCGCCGCGGTCGGGTTCGAACCCGGGAACTCCGGATCAGTAGTCGAGCGCCCTAACCACTGAGGAAAAAAAAAACGGTTCAGGTGTCCAACGATATATGAGACAGATACTGCGCCATTTCCTCTCCCCAAAAACCAATTATTATTATTATTATTATTATTGTTTTTGTGGAAAGCAAGTGACGCAGTATCTGTCTCAATTCTCAGCAGACACCCGAACCGCGCCGTAAGGGAATGGATAAAGGAGGGACTGATAGAAGAAAGGAAAGAGGTGCCGTAGTGGAGGGCTCCGGAGTAATTTCGACCACCTGGGGATTTTTAACGTGCACTGGCATCGCACAGCACACGGGCGCCTTAGCGGTTCGCCTCCATCGAAACGCGGCGGCCGCGGTCGGGTTCGACGCCCTGAAGCGGATAGCCCTCCAAGGGCTGTCCTTTGCCCTGTAAGGGTAGCTCCCTAAGGGTTGCCTCTTGCCATGTTAGGGGGTTTGCCCCCCTCTGTATTGCTTGGCAATAAATTTTTCCACCACCACCTGGTGCTCCGGATCAGTAGCCGAGCGCCCTAACCACTGAGCCACTGCTTGGCAATAAATTTTTCCACCACCACCGGGTACTCCGGATCAGTAGCCGAGCGCTCTAACTACTGAGCCACCGCGGCGCGTACGTAGTAAGGTGTCACGTTGATCATCTGTCACGCTGATCATCTTTGGTGACTTACGTGACAAAAAAGGAAACAAAAAAGAGGCGTACATTAGGGCATAAATGGCGAAAGTTTCTGCCTAGAACATTTAATTTCCCTAGCACTTACCCATGCCGAGCTATTCAGGCGATTGTGCGCTACTTTTTGACCGACACTTGTTATTTGTATTTTTGCATTTCTTGCTGTGCGATCAATTGACTTTGTATTTAACCCCTGAAGGTGTAAATGAATGAATGAATGAATGAATGAATGAATGAATGAATGAATGAATGAATGAATGACGTTTATTTTTTGCCCAGAGTCGTTCCAAGCTCAGCCCGCGCACCAAGTCTTTTATATTGGAAAATAAAAACTGCAAAGCGAGCACTACAATCAAAAGGGCCCGGCCAAGTAGCAAACGTTCTTTACAGGAAATTAACGCAAGAAAAACAGAAGGAAAGAAACAAGAAACGAAGAAAAAAAACGGACGTAAGAACGCAAAGGCGGATACAGGACGAGCGTTTAGCTCGTCGAGCGCCACCTGCAGGAAAATACAAGCAGCTTATGGAAGCCTACCGCGGAGAACAAGAGGCGGATACTGCGTAGCCTCGTACCGGAACGCATACACTTGCACAGAGACTAAGCCGGACATACCCACAGCATTACGCAAGTCTTAAAGCGGGCCGGGGAGTTTCGACCTCTTGAAACCGTTGACACGCGTAGCAAGAAGGAGGTACGGGACGTAACGCGTGAGAGGTATAGTACGACAAGCGATCCTTACTGAACCGATCGCGACTGCAGCGCCTTTCGCGCTGTATTCAACTCCGGTTAGCACGCCAGCATTCAACGAATGCGCCGTTCGATCACCGCGATCTCCGCCATCGAGTTGAGTAGCGCCTGCACAGCCAAGGGAAGGCTGCATTCACTGATGTCTCAGGCTGATACCTTGCATGCAAACCAGGCAGAAAGAGAGGAAGCGATCATGAGAGAGAGAGTGACGCGCAGCATACGTATCGAGCCAGGATGGCGCAGACAACGGGCGAAGTAGCGACGATGGAGTGAGACTGGAGCAGAAGCGAGCAGCGCTCCACAGCTAAGACCCTCTATGAAGTAAGTGCCTGCCCCTCCACTGCACCGGCCGTGCGAAGAGCGCGCTCCTCGACGAAAGGAGTTTGCCTCCGCCGCCACGTCCCGGGATTGGAGTTGCGCGCTCTCGCTAGCCGGCTTGCGAGGGGGGTGGTTTTTCTGCACGGTGATGGATGAGCCTCGCGAAGCGGGCACTGAATGCTCAACGAGCGGAAGCCGGCGCTCACAATAAGAAGCCATTGTGGAGACGCCCCCTCCTTTTTCCCTTCCTTCCCCTCATATTTTTCCGCGGCAACTCGTCGCCGCCGCCGCCGCCGCGCCTTGACTCCTGTTTTCTTCGTGCCGTCATGCCTCGTTTCCTTCTTCTTTCTTCGTTTTTATTGCCTTTGTTTGTTTTCCGCGAGAATGACAAGTGAGTGTAGCACCTGCTTTTGTTCGTTTCTTCACTCTTCCGACATTTTACCTTTCCTGTCGTTCCTAGTTCATCGTCGTCGAGGGAAGCGTACGCACTCGCAAGGTCCCCTACGCCAGCGCAGGAGATATCCCAGGGAAGAGAGAAACGCAAGGGGTGGGGAGGGGTTGGAGAGAGAGAGGGGGGGGGGAGATGAAAGAGGAGAGCACTCAATTAAGCAAACTACGCCCCCAAGGTGTCAGTTAACGAAGCACTGCAAAGCTTAGCGAAGACAGATGATGAAAATGTCAGGGCTGTTAGTGTTTAAAAAGTCGGTGTAGGAGACGTTTTAAAGAACCTAAAGAGCGAAATGGAAGAAGAAAACTAAGAAACCTGGTGAAGAATTTAGTGAACGAAGCACCTGCGTCTACGCGAGGGAATAATTTGTCAAGTTAAGGCAGGGCGAAGGAGCAATAAAATAATTAGTACCGCAGGTACTCTTCTCGCTTGCGCTTAAAGACGACGACGCGTAAGGAGGCATGCATACTGACTTGCTGAAGCGCTCAGTGTGGGAAAAAGGCGACGACAAAGTTGAAGTTGTTGAAGATCGTTGGCAAATAATAATGACATCACGGAAGGAACTAGTGTCATAACTCTCACAAGACGGAAGGAAGTAGTGTCATAAGTAGTGTTCTCTTGTGAAGTAATTGATGGGCTCTCAGACCATAAAGGCGTGTTAGTTTCACTCTCTTGTCCAGTCTCCAAATCACCCTATTTGTTTACTACTTTTCCTGACTTCACTCATGCTGACGACCATTCCATTATTGAGGTTTTAGCTGATCGTTTCGATACATTCTCTGCTTTCTCAGCAAGCCACGTCGTAAATTTTCTTACTAATTACTTTGAATGTCTTGTCAAGGATTGTGTCCAACGCTTTGTTCCTATTAAAACTAAGAAAAGAAATACTAATGTTCCTTGGATGACTCGAGACATTTTGCATTTATCTCGTCGCCTTCGTAGGCTAAGGCGTTCGAGAAGAAGCAACGATCCCATAACCTTAGACAGATTTCACAAGGCAAAAAAAGAACTTAATCTTAAGTTGCGCATGGCCAAGGATTTCTTTTTTCGTGTCCACCTGCGCGATCTGTTAAGAACTAACCCCCGAAAATTTTGGTCATCCATCTTACCTCGTGACACTTCATCCACTTCGTTCAGATTAGATAATGACGTCATCAGTGAGCCTGCTGTAATATCTGATGCTTTCAACAAATATTTTAACTCGGTGTTCGTTCCGGATAACAACGTCATTCCGCCACTCACTAATATAATTTCTTCTCCAGCAATCAGTGATGCTGTCATAAACACTGATGGCATCCTAAATCTTGTATTAAACCTCGACGTTAAGAAATGTACCGGCCCAGATGGAATACATAATGCGTTCCTGGTTCGTTACTCCATGTGGTCTTCGAAATATCTGACCATCATATTCAACAAGTCCTTATCATCCGCTACAGTTCCTTCTTCTTGTAAATTAGCCAAAGTGCTCCCTCTTTCAAATCTGGTGATAGACAGTGCTTGTCGAACTACAGACCGATTTCATTGACATCACAGTCATGCAAAATGTTGGAACACATCATTCATAAACACATCATGCTTTTTCTTGAATCCAATAATTGGCTATCTAACTTTCAGCATGGGTTTAGGCGCGGTTTTAGTACGGTAACACAATTACCAGAATTTGCTCATGATATATTACATAACCTCGATGTCGGTAACCAAGTTGATGCCATTTTTATAGACTTCTCGAAAGCATTCGATACTGTTCTACATTCCAAGCTTCTTGCTAAACTAAATGCTATACTAAACAATCCTCACTTGGTTGATTGGATTTCTAGCTTTCTCTCATCTCGTTCCCAGTTCGTATCCTATAATTCTTCTCATTCTACTGCTGTTGATGTAACGTCAGGTGTGCCTCAAGGCTCCGTCCTTGGACCACTACTCTTTTTAATATATATAAATGACTTGCCGCATAACATTTCTTCTAACATTCGTCTTTACGCTGATGACTGCGTTTTATACGAAGTAATTAACGGCCCTAATGATCATCGTCACCTCCAAGAGTCATTTGCTATGTTTTGTAGTTGGTGTAGTACCTGGCAAATGAGAATTAATTTCGACAAAACCGTCCTCATGTCTTTTTGTAACAAATCTTCCGTTTCCCATTTTAGTTACTCTTTCAATGGCCGTGTGGTGGATAGGGTCTCGCAGTACAAATATCTTGGTGTCATATTCACGCATAACATGTCTTGGTCTAAACACATTGATTACGTATGTAATAAAGCACTAAAAAAACTAGGTTATCTACGACGCACGCTACCCAATTCACCAAAAGACACAAAGCTACTGTTGTATAAATCTCTAATCCGCCCTGTTCTTGATTACGCAGCTGTAGTGTGGAACCCGTACAAGCAATTCGAAATTAGCATGTTAGAAGCAGTCCAGAAGAAAGCTGTGCGTTTTATATGTCATCGTTATGATCGCGATTTCTCACCCTCTTCTACACTTCTCTCATTGAATTTAACCACGCTGTCTGTCCGTCGCCACACTGAATCATTAAAATTCTTACATTGTGTCGTCAATTCCTCAGTAAGGCTGTCAGCTAAGCACTACATTAACTTTGCACCATTATCATCTACAAGAAGTCATCACGAGCTTAATTTGATACCGTATTTTGCGCATGCTAATTTGTTCAAATTCAGTTTTTTTCCCCGTTCAATAGAAGCCTGGAATTCTCTACCCGGGTCCATTCGTTCTTGTCCATTTCAAAACTTTGTAACTGCCGTTGAAGACGCATAATAGCTGTGTATTCTTACCCTGTCGTTAACAGTTCCTTTCTTGTTTGACATTTCATTTGTGATTTTAACTTTTTGTAGTGCTCACTTTGTACATTTTGCTGCATTTTGTTTCCTTGCATTTTTGTGTTTTCCCACTCCTGCCATAGCGCATATAATTGCGCTGCAGTATGTATGTATGTATAAATAAATAAATAAATAAATAAATAAATAAATAAATAAATAAATAAATAAATAAATAAATAAATAAATAAATAAATAAATAATAAATAAATAAATAAATAAATAAATAAATAAATAAATAAATAAATAAATAAAAACTCTTCTCATTTTTCAGACGGCGGAGCTCCTTTCAAATCTGAGTATCTTGCTCACGCACTGATAATCGTGTGCCGGATTGTTTGGAGTACTGTAATAGATGGTTGTACGTGTTACATCTCGTTTTTTGTACGCTTAGTATTAAGCAAACAAAGGCATGGTGCTCCTCGACAAAGAGCTCACTTGGTGACCAATAGAATTACACTCGTTAGAAAGCAATTTCCTGTTATTTTTATCACAGCTAGGTTCTATCTTTCTGTGCATATGTTGAGTTCACAGTCCAACCTAATCAGGACAGAAAACCCTACTTCTGTGTTCGCAGTTTGCAACAATAAACTGCTCAACAACACCATCTACTCCTACCCATCAGTAGGAATAGTCTTTATTATACATCCAACAGGCTTAAAGTAAGCGCCTGTCGTTACAACTACAGATATATACACCTAAAAACGTGCCTTGTATTTGCGTGATTACGGTGACATATAATGTACTGCCCTCTGCTTTTCAAAAAGCTTGAACACCGACCTTTGATGACAGTGGCTGGCTGTGTTCAAGAGTGTCAAAACTATCGCTGACACAGCTGCCGGTTTACCGGAGATGAAGACGAAAAAAAAAACCATGAAAAGAGATGTCTGCGTTGTTCCAGCCCTCGACATGAAGAAGAGAAAGTGTGACCCCCCCCCCCCCCCAACTTACTCTTTCCCTTTTTATTACACGCGGAAACACAGAGAATATAGGCGGACAGACACAAGCAGCACCAAAGTCCCAAACCGAGGAAACGTGAACAAGAATAAAAACCCGACCAGCGGCGAACAAGCACAGCTGACGACAGACGACGAAAGGCTGAGTTTGCACCGGCTGATGGGTCACTTGGTATACTTCTCACTTCCGATTTCGGAAGCAGCGGAACGTATACGACACGAAGAGCAAAATGCTTAGCACCAGGGCAGGGGAGCGTGTGTGCGAGGTGCTGTGTGAGCGTAAGGGGGAGGGGGGAGGGGGGTTCGGCTCGACCGCATTATAAAGCCGCCCATCGCGGTCAACATGGAGACAGCAGGCGCGCAATGTTCCGACACCTACTAGAGCGACAAAGACGCAAAGAGTGAGGATCGAAGAGCGGAAGCAAACACTGTATTGTTGTTATACGATGCGCGTCGTAGTGCGCGGGAAAAGAACCGGTTGCTTCATGGAAAATGACTCTGTTCCAGCTGAGTTTCTTCGGGAGGATACGGAAGGTAACGGTTGTAGCTTTAATAGGCACGTTATACACATCATCACCCTGACTACGCCCACTGCAGGGCAAAGGCCTCTTTTATGTCTCTCCAGTTAACCCTGTTCTTTGCCAGCTGCGCCCAACGTATGCCTGCAAACTTCTTAATCTCATCTGCCCACCTAACCTTCTGCCGTCCCTGCTACGCTTGCCTTCCCTTGAAATCCACTCCGTTACTCTTAAGGAGCAGCGGTTATCTTTCCTTCGCACTACATGCCCTGCCCAAGCCCATTTCTTCCTCTTGATTTCGACTAGGATATCATTAACACGCGTTTGTTCCCTCACCCACTCTGCCCGCTTCCGGTCTCTTAACGTTACAGCTATCATTTTTTTTTCCATGGCTCGCTGCGTTGTCCTTAAATTAATCTGAACCCTTTTCGTCAGCCTCCACGTTTCTGCCCCTTAGGTGAGTACCGGTAAGATACAGCTGTTGTACACTTTTCTCTTGAGGAAAATTGGTAAACTGCCACTCATGATCTCAGAGAACCTACCTTATGCGCTCCACCCAATAATTATCCTTCTAGTTATTTCCCTCTCATGATCCCGATCAGCTGTCGCTACCTGCCCTAAGTAGACGTTTTCCTTTACCACTTCCAGCACCTCGCTACACACTAAACACTGATAAGCCTATATAGGAGTAAAAGAGAAGTAAGCTGCTCTATAGCGCACTCAGTTTTATAAAAGGGAGTACATTAGAAGACAGCTTACTTCATTTTTTAGTCATTTCTGTTTAGAGCGTAGTTTTTGAAGCACCCACTTTAGCGACGCCTCAGCGGCTGTCCTGCTTTCGTTCAAGACACAGTAAGGTTTTCGAAATCAACAATGAATTAAAGGTTGCAGCTTTGACTCCTGTGTCTGCTTGCCCGAAATGCTCGAGCTATACAGCAGGTCAAACTTCGCCGATAATTATCACAACCATCATCAGCAGTCCGATAGCGCACACTCTAGGACAAACGCCTTTCCCATACTCCCACACATCTCAAATTAGCAGCATCCCGTGCCGTGTGCTGCTGCCTCACATGCCTGGAAATTTCCTAATCTCATTTTAAAAACTTAAACTCATCCTTCCTCACTAATTGTCTTTCTCTCAAAAACCGATTTCGCTACCCTAATGAGCCACTGGCTATCAGTTCTCCAGACTACATGTTCCGCCTGAGTCACTTTTCTTGTCTTAATTTTGAGCTAGAACATCATTAATTCGAATTCGTTAATCAACTCGGCTCTCTTCCTGTCTCTAAACTTTACCAACATCATTTTAATTTCCTTTTCACAGCTCGCTAAATTGACTTCAATTTAATTTAAAGCCTTTTCTAAGGATGCTTAGCTTGAATCCTGTGAGTAACGGAATAATGCCTTATTATACACTTTCCTCTTTGCGGATATTGATAAGGTGGTGGCGATAATCTAAGAATGAGCGGAAAGTGCGCTACAGCCTATTCTTTTTCTCCTACTTTTTTTTTTTGTATCGTCCAGATCTGCGGTTACTTTTGGTCTATAGGTTTGCATACACTTACAACTTAGAATGCTCCAGCGCCTGTCGTGATCGCTTCCAAGACTGTTGCGGATCATTTTAGTTTTCATCATACTGATCGCAACAAATGTTAGGCTAATAATTAATTTAATGAATACCATTAAGCTGTCCCATAACTTAGCTGCTAATATTAGTATTCTAATAGCCCAAATGGTGCAGGCCTAAACGTTTCGATACGAAATAACTACGAAGACGGAGTTTACGTGTGATAAGGATACCCATAAAAAGCTAATTTTTCCAATATTGGAACGTATTGGCAAAGGCCAGTCCTACAACGGATCAGTGTGAAACTACCCATTCCAAATATTGGGCCGATTACCTGTGCTGCTTGGGGGTTACTACTGTGCAACGTATTATTCAGCGACTGCTGAAGAGGTATTTGCATTTTACGATATATTGAGGTAACGAATTTTAGAGCGACATGCATACCGGATGTTTCACTTGAAATGTTCTGCAATTTAAAAATAGGCTTTTTGAGTTAGAAGAACGCTTTTTTTCGGCATAGGATTTTCAGTGGTGCAGCGCATCAAAATGCATGCAAGACGAACTAGTATGAATTGAATTTTAACTATTTCTTTAGGTTTTCTTATTATTGAGATTCATGTAGCTTACCGTAAGCGATATCCATGTCAGCTTTTATAATCTCGAAAACGCCGTTACCCTCGGCGGTGTGGCTCAACAAATTCTGCCTACATCGCGTCACAATATATGCTTTCGAAATGCTTGCAGGCAAATCAACCATTCCAGTGCACATTACTCGTCGAAGCAGCCAAAATTTGTTGAGCAGCGCAGAAGGTAACTGCGTTTTCGAAATCCTAGAAACTGATATGGATATTACTCATGGTGGGTTACACACGTCTCAATAAATAGACTAACAGTAATAGTTAAACTACTGACTGTTCAATATTAGTTAACCAGTCAGTCTACTAGTTTGCACGTCTTAGCAATATTCTGATGCGCTACACCGCTGACAAAGCTGTGCCGAGAAAAGCGCCCTTCTAACTCAAAAATACAATATTTAAAGATTGCTGGACATCTTCGGTGAAACACCCGGTATATGTACAGTTATGGAACGCTCTTTTACAGTGAAAGCTGTTAAGCGCCCGTTCCTGTGTTTCGCGTCGTCGTCGTAGTAGCCGTAACCGGTGAGTGCGTTGTCATGGGGACCACTCTGATGGCGGTTACCGCGGAAAACGGAGGGTACAAAGAGAGCGGGGGAATGGGTAACCGGTGGCTGGTAACCACCGGAACCATCCGAATGGTGGTTACCGAAGGAGGAGGGTGTCGCAAGAGCAGAGGAGTCCCCCACAGGATGGCGGTTACCTTGGGAGGAGGGGTTCATGGCTAAAGCGTAGGAAGGTGTAACCTGAGGGAGGTTACCTCGGGAACCGTTCGGAAGGTGATTACCTTAGAAGGAGGAGGATGTGGCGAGAGTGCAGGATTCGCCGAACGGAGAGTGGTTATCATGGCGATAGCTTGAGGCGCAAGCAGATGGCGGTTGCCAAGGGAACCATCCGGAGGGTAGTTAGCCAGGAAGGAGGAGGAGGGTAACAGTGGAAAGTGGAGGGTATGGCGAGAGCGTAGGAAGGCGCAAACGGAAGGTGGTTACCACGGGAAACATACCGCAGAGTGGTTACCGTAGGAGAAAGAAGGAGGAGAGCATGGCGGGAGCGGAATAATGCCTCGTCATCCATCTGCAGCAGCAGCTGCGAAACGCGCCTCCCGAAGAGCGAGTCATCCATCGGTGGCGCCGTGCGCCTAGAGCGACGGACTGGCGATCAAGTAGAAAAACACGTATGTGTGGAATACTAATAAGAGCGCTCTACAACTTAACAGTAGTTCGCATATCCTATACCTCAACATAGTGCAGAATGTAAACAGTTTAACGGCTTTCGCTGAATCTGTCTTTGCACAGTGGTAACCGTCATGCCACTTTTTAGTTTTCCACACATACTAGTTCATCGATTAGCACAGCTCTCCAGTCCGCCGTTCCAGGCGCGCCTCTTAATAATAATTGGTTTTTGGGGAAAGGAAATGGCGCAGTATCTGTCTCATATAACGTTGGACACCTGAACCTCGCCGTAAGGGAAGGGATGAAGGAGGGAGTAAGGTGGTGGTGGTGGTAGTGGTTTTATTAAAAATAATAGTAAAATGAAGGAAAAGATTTTTGCTAGCCCCGGCATCTGCCATCGATACTGAAGCACCTGAGTAAGGAAGAGGGTGCCGTAGTGGAGGGCTCCGGAATAATTTCGACCACCTGGGGATCTTTAACGTGCACTGACATCGCACAGCACACGGGCGCACAGCGCCTCTTATCGCTTTCGTTTTTCGCGCAGAAAGACACCACAGGAAGAATGGACTTGACAGGACAGAGTTCCTGTCAAGTTCGTTCGTTGTCAAGTTCCCGGGGTGTCTTTCTGCGCTAAAAACTAATTGCAGTAATGTGGCAACTAGCCTGCAAAAAAAAAACGTTCGCACCTCTTCTCGGGCGGTGCGTTTCGTAGCAACCACCGCAGACAGGCCGCTCTGCAGACCACCGATCTCGCGACTCTGCCCCGCCATCAACAGCAGCCACGTACAGCCAGAAATTTTTCGGGGAGGGGCCCGCAGTAAATTCTTGTGCAGGGGGCGAAACAAGCTCAACAAGATCACTCCTAAGAAAATTTAGCGTGTGTGTGTGGAGGGCCGGGGGGTGGGGGGTGGGGGGGACTGAACTTAATTTTAGGGAGGGGTTGCGGTGATACCCGTGGTCCCCCACCCCTTTGATTCATTCCTGATGGTGCAAGGTGAAGCCTTCGGTCTCCGGCGCCATGATTTGGCGAATTGCCTCTACTACTGCCATCCCAATAGAAGAAACGAAACAAAGCAAAGAAAAGTCGACTAGGTCTTCTGGAGTATTCGCCCAAAATTCTAAAGTTATCGAATAAAATTCTAAAAACTTCTAAAATACGTTCATTCGAGTTCTCAGCGAAAGTTTTCTCTTTTCATTTTATTTGGAGGGTGTTTCACCTAAGACTTTGCACAATTTTTAAAAGTACGCTTTCTGAGTTAGAAGAGCGCCTTTTCGGCATTTATCAGCGGTGTAGTACATCAAAACAAAGTTAAGACGTGCTAACTAGCAGGCTGGTGAACTAATACTGGATAGTTGACTTTTTACCTATTACTTTTAGACTCCTTAATTATTGAGAAGCAAGTAGCTCACCGTAAGTAATATCCATTTTAGTTTTGAGAATTTC